>JAGDQP010011620.1:0-31566 GCA_022664845.1 Lepisma saccharinum
CCACTGCGGCGCAAGTGACGGAGGAACTCAATCAGCACCTCCCCCAACCTGTTTCGACAATCACAGTCCGCCGCGAATTACATGACATGAACTTACGGGGTCGTGTTGCACGGGCCAAACCTCTCATCAGGGACCAGAACGCTTTAGCACGCCGCAAATGGTGCCGCGACCATGCAACTTGGACCGTTGACGACTGGAAACGTGTGGTATGGTCGGATGAGTCACCATTCACCCTATTCCAAACCACGGGCCGTGTTTATGTGTGGAGAACGCCCAAAGAAGCGTATGATCTGCAGTGTCTCCGCCCAACTGTGAAACATGGCGGCGGCACGGTGATGCTGTGGGCCGCAATATCATGGTTTTCATTGGGTCCTGTGGTCACACTTCGCGGACGCATCACTGCCAACGATTATGTCGCAATTTTAGGAGACCACTTGCATCCTATGGTCCGGATGTTGTTCCCGGACAATGACGCCATATTCCAGGATGATAATGCACCCATTCACACAGCTGGAGTTGTTGCAGCGTGGTTTGAGGAACATCGGGATGAAGTTCAACACCTCCCCTGGCCCGCCCAATCCCCAGATCTCAACATAATTGAACATCTGTGGTCCATCTTGGAAACACGACTCCGGCGACGATTTCCACCTCCATCCTCTCTCACAGAACTGGCCGATGCCCTGCACGAGGAATGGTGTAATATTCCACTTGCTACCATTCACGACCTCTATGCCTCCATCCCACGTCGCATCAAGGCTGTTCTGAAGGCGAAAGGTGGCCCGACACCATATTAATCTGGTAAGTTGCACTTTCGTTCAGGTGTTTCCATTATTCTGATAAGCATCTGTATATTACTGAAATTGAAAATTCCTGGGGATGTTTTAATTATACGATTGATGATCAGTGTATTTTAGAAGCTATCGAAAATTGGAAATATAAAAACAATTGTCTTTTATTATGTGATGAATGTTTCTATAATGTACGCAATCGCCAGAGACATTGTTGTGTTACACGATCTGTAGATGAAGAAAGGTTTTTCAGGAGACGTACATATATGCTGAATAGATGCTGCGACTTTTTCAAATTAATCATATCTATCTTACGAAACATGTACATTTTAATAGTGTTGAAATTTTTGAATATTTTCTTCGCAATTTACTTTTACTTAGAGTGGATGAAGTAAAGACAAAAATAATTGTGAAAGACGTTATTCCAGAACAAGATAGTGAGTGAATTTACTTTAAGGAACGATGAACAAGTGAACTTATAAAAGTGCTTACACGAAATATATAAATAATTGTTTATATTATTCTGCACAATACTTAGCGTTCACGTTAAGCGACCATGATTTTAATCTTAACATAGTTTTTTAAAGTATTGAATAGACCATGAATGATATTTCACTACTGTATCTTTTTCCTCATGTTTTATGCTGGAGATAATTTGAAACTTGTTCTTTACGTAGGTGTTCAGTGACCTACTTAAAATTAAACCTTTAGTTTTGCTGTAACCATGGAACAGAACTGCAGTGAAAATACCATTGTCAACTAACCATCTTCTTTGTCTGCAAAGGCGTCTTGTGGGTGTCGATCAAAATGGGTTGATCAACCTTGTATACTAAAATCAATTAGTAATTGAAACATGAAAGAAATTTTACTTTGCTCCGCATTGGCATTTTGGAACAAGGAGAAAAGTGAACATGAGCATATGGGATATTTAATTCGTGAAACACCACTAACAGAACCGTCTTCAGTTTTTGAATGATAATGTTTATCGAGTGTTATTAAATCCAAAGAATGTAGATGAGATATTTATTTGTTATGTAAATACTCATCCTGGATCGCATCATTTAAAACCAATTTTTGATTATGAACTTCGTTTTCTATTGGGAAATAAAATAGTGGAACTACGTGAAGAGCTAATCATAAAGGACAGATTTGGTGCACGTAACTAGAAAGATTAAAATTGGCCACCTACGCCGCGTGTGAAAGTTGTATTTTTACTGATAGGTCAAGATGAGTTCCCAAAATTTAATATGCTGCATTAAAAGACGGATTTATTATTAAATATGAAAAAGTTAACGTACTGTTTTGTTATTCTTGAAATTTAAAGGCGAAGTTCATGGTGTGACTAAAAAGTTTCCCCCACCCAAAAGTGAAAGAGCCTCATCATTGATCAATGAAAAGTAAGAAGGTAATTGGTTTCCATCAGTAGCTGTAGGAATAGACTTGTAACACTAGCAGATAAACCAGCCTCAGTTTTTTGTCTTCGGAAAGCTTATTGTGGTGAGATGAGAGTGATGATCAGACAGCTTTCTCTGTGCGGTGCAGGAATCCTTAGCTTGGTGCATATTGAAAATAGGTCTCCTAGTCCTTCGCTAGTGACTAGTTTTGATTGTCCTATTCAATCTTTAGTGACAGTGAACAGTGGTTCCCAGAGTAAATCAAGCTTCGTTTTTTTTCAAAATCTGTTGAAAGTGATTCAGATAATGCAAAAAAGTTTTAGTGAATCAAACTTTGTTTTCTCTGATGGTGATTTCCAGAGTGAATATTCACTAAGTTCGAAAAATTCCCGTGAATTAAACCCTAATGCTGTTGAAACTGTTTCTTCTAAAAGTGGTGAAAAACCTAATATTCAGTCTTGTCAGTGCGGGATTCATGTTATTGAATAACTTTTGTGTTTGATAAGCAGTGAACAATTTTAATTGCCTTATTACGCTTTTAATCTGTGGTGCCTTTTTCCACAATATTCCTAACCAACTAGCACATGCTTATCTCAGTTTTGATTTGAATGAAGTTGAGCGTAGTTAATTTTTGAATGATCGTACTTGGAACGCAGTGATTAAACTTACTACCTTTATGCAAATATATAATTCTTATTTAGCAAAACATAAAAATACTGCTGAGTTTAGAATTGTGAGTTTTGAACTTGGATTTCGAAACTTACTTGAACGAAAAGTGGAAGAAGTGAGAGATAAGCTAATTGCAAAAGGTATATTATATGATCCTGGAAATACTAACATTGTTACTTGAACTGCTGGTGTAAAAGATGATGGACTGTATTTTTTGCAATGCTTTGTTTATTTTAGGCTCATGTATATTAGAAACAGCAAAACCTTATTTACAACGAAATCCAATTCCTTCTAGTGGATGTACATTAAACATTACTCCCCAGTGTATACGTCAGTGCAATTCTGGAACTATTATATAAAAACATTTAATGAATCTTGTAAATTGATCATAAAACATTTACTGATTATTATGACATTTATAAGAAACAAGGACATTTAACTATTTCAGTCAATATGCTTTTTAAGAAATGTAGAATTCTTTTTCAAGTTACAGAATTTATTGCACAACTAATTACAACCATTATTCAACAAAAATTTTCTCAATTAAAAACTTTAGTTTCGTCAAAAGAATATACTATTCATATGCAAGGTTTTAAAATATCATTCCATGTTTCTTAAGGTGTTCAAATTTTTCAAAGAAAAATTTTCTGAGCATTTAAATGCGAAATATTAAAAATTGCAACTCTTGCTACGTTATTGTCTCATTGTATGGTATAACATCCATTGAAATAGTAGAACTAACAATAGGCTATCAAAAACAAAGTGAATGGTTAACTGAAATTTTTCACGTATTATCATAAGATACTTTACATTGTTATACTATTACTCATATTCGAAGAATAATTGCAAAACTCTGCGAAGTTGATGAAGTATTCTTTTGTAAAGGTACTGAAATCTAAAATGGGTTCAAAATTCTTTCAACTAAAAAATGTAAAATATGTAAAGGATGAAGATTGTCCTTCTCTTAGTTTACTAAATTTTAATGTTAATGGAAAGTGTTGTACTTACCATATAACTTAGAAAGTGAACGGTTGTGCTGTAGGAAACTGTAGAACTTCAATACTGGATGAACTTACAGAGTACAAAAGTTCTAGAAAATTTGTTCAAGATAAAATTTTAATCCTGTTATTGTACATATAGGATTATACTACTACATTAGAAGTATAATATAAACCTATAAATATATAGAATTTGATTTTTTATTTATCCATGAAATGATACTATAAGAAAAAAATAGAAATAAAATATGTTAATTAGTTTTCATTTCAGGTAAAAATTGAATGATATTTTAATTTTTTTAAAAGAGTAATGTTGGAATATTTCTATTTTAAAGGAAAAGTTTTAAGTAAAATACTTTTGTTTAATAAAAATCATGTACACAAGCAATGCTAATTAAAACTTTTTCTTGTTCAGCTAAAGTATTATTTTGTAAAATACATTATACTTGTATTAAACTTTTGTTTAACTAAAATATTTCACTAAATATTTTCTAACTATTAAATTACATAAAAAATTTCAAATACAATTACTTTCATCAACTTCAATTTTTTCTTTAAATAAAATATTATCTTTTAATATACATTATAATTTTTATTAAACTTTTGTTTAAGTAAAATATTTCACTAAATATTTTCTAATTATTAACTTACATAATAATTTAATATAAAGTTACTTTTATCAATTTTAGTCATTTTTATTTAACTAAAATAATAATTTGTAAAATACATTACACTTTTTATTAAGATTTTGTTTAGCTAAATTATTTCACTAAAATATTTTTTAATTACCAACACTTAAATTTCTTTAAATAAAATTACTTTAATAAACTTGAAATGGAAAGAAATGACGTTGTTAACATTTCATCGGTGAAAAGAAAATAAGTTATATTAGGTTTTATTTAAGTATAATCAATAAGCTAAGTTGCAAAAATTAATTCAAAAAATGTAAAACTTTGTTCTTTAAAACTTTTTAAGAAAAAGAAAAACTGTTTTAATGAAATTAAATAAGATACAGAAAGAAGATAAATGAAATAAAATCTGATTAACTAAATAAAAATGGTATACAGTATATTAAATCTGAAAAAAGTATTTTCACAAAACTAGGCTTGATTTGAAACTTTTAAGAAATATATAGTTCGTAAATATTAAAATTTTGTGAGAAATAATTATGTTACAGAACGAAAATAGGCAAAATAAAAATTTTATTAAGTAAAAATGCTTTACTATTTATTAATCTTGAAATTTTATTTTCAGAAAATATAACTTGGTTTTGAAAGTTTTAAGAACAACTTAGTAAGTAATAAAATCTTTGTTAAAATAATCTAAATACTTAATTGTAATTTTAGAAAAAGTATACTTAAATATTCTTAGATGTATATAGTTGAAACATAGTAGTATTAGTTTCACACTCATTCATCATACTTACGTTCACATTTGTAAGATAATAAAAATAATTAAGAGAATTGAAACAAGTTTTCTCATTTTAAATTTGAGACGGATAATTAATGTTACTAAAAACTAACTTACTAAAAGAAAATTCAAAGAACTAATAATAATATTATACAACTTAAATGAAAGGGAGATATGCAAAACATTTTATATTGCATATAAACAATAATAATTCTTGCTTTCTTAAATAAAAAAAATCCTTTTGGTCTTCCTTTACAGCTGAAAAATATTTTTGGAACAAGTCTTTAATTTTATTTTTTGGATTCATTTATTACCGCATAATTCAATGCTTCGAAGAATATTCTCCTTCCCTGTTGATCGGAATTCTCATGATGTACACTATATTGTTCAAATGTGCCTCTCACTCGTTCTTCCATTAAAATATTATTCACTGCAAGACCACGTTAAAGTTACTATTGTTGAATTTTACATGGTTGCAATTGTTCTTGATAAAGTTTGAAGACACATCCATCACATAATAATGCCTTCTGCAGATAGACAGGATACCATTCATTATAGCTTTCCAAACAGAACCACCATCCAAACAAGTAGGGGAACAATAACACCACTCTAAGTAGTTTGTTATAATCTCATTAAATGAAAAACACTAATAATTTTCCTGGCGACTAGTGCTTGCTCTCCCTCATTAAAGAGCAATAACATATCTTCAATTAATACATTGTCTCCATTACTTTCAAATGAATCTTCAATATTTGCTGCACTAACATTATCACCAGTAGTACTACTACTACTCGTAGTAGTAGCAGTAGTTCCAGTAGAAACATATAACATAGATGCCTCTATCTTTTCAAGATTAGCAACGGACTGCTCATCTTCTTCCTCAATATTAACAGCTGCAACTTTCTTAATTTTCATGACTATTTTAAACTAATAAGAAATAGAACCATAAGTTAAGAATCATTATTTTAAATTTTAAGTTACATAAATTCCATTATCTTATTTTGAATTTTTGTTATAACTCATACATAATAAACTGTTCTTTAAAACATTTTAATATTGAGTACTTATTTTTTTAAAACGTTGCTTTTAAATCTTTAATATCAAGTTAGAATTCTAATTTAAACAAGTGAAATCACAATCCAAACTTTTAGGAAAATAGTTACTGAAGAAAGTTTCACTTTGTGAAATTAAAAAGTAAGTTTTAGTTTTATATTTTGTATCTTTATACACAGATTAGGTATGGACTTACTATTTTTTACTTAAGCAAAGAATCAATAGATGTTTTTGACTTGTTACTTTATTTTATCTTTCTCAGATTATTATGTTCAAGAACATGTTTTTTTGTTGTTTTGCACCAGTGGTGCTCGGGAGGAGGGAGAAAGTTGTTTTATACCTGGTGGAAAGATATCTTTTTAAACAAAAGTTTGACCTTATATTTGGCAGAGCAGTTATCAAAGGAGCTTGCATCTACACACGGAGCATGCTAGTACTTGATATTTTAGGAATGCAGTTGTTCGGTGGAAAGTAGGTCATAACATGGACTGTGCTAAGACCCTCCATTTATGCAGTTCTTCACTTTCCCTTCATTTATCATTACAATAAGCTGGATATAATTAGAACAAGTTCTGACTTTAAAATTTAAAATATTTCTGTTCAGTTGTATTTTAAAAATCAATAGTGAAAGTAAAAAAGTTGACTTATCAAGTCGCAAATGCTTGTTTGAAAATCCAAATGATGAGGAAAATATGGTAGAAAATGAATTTTCATCTCTAAATATTTCTAGTAGTGCCTCCTTGTCAAGTTTAGAAATGGTATTTATATAAGATATTGATTATTATTATTATTCAATTATAAATGCTGACGAAGTTGAGGAGAACAACGAAATGGAATGTTCTGCTATATCACCTAATGAATCTACGTCAAGTGTAGAACTGAATTTTATTTCAGACACTGAAGATGAGATTTGTGATATTAGTGAGGAGGAGGGTGAATATATTATTGAATCTACATATACAGCACTCTTTTGTTCTCCACTTATAAAAGGAAGTGTATATTCATGTCGATGTGTTAATAATATAATTCTGGAACAGTGTATTGAGGATGCCATTGAAAATTGGGAAAACACAAATTTCCCTTAATCTGTGCAAACTCTTTTTATAAAGTTGCTAATCAAAGTACACATGAGTGTGTTATTCGTCCAGTAGGTGAAGGAAAATCGACTGGCGAGGCGTAAGTGGAGATTGTTGATGGATCCTATTAACCTTTTAGAAATTTATAAGGCTTACATATTAAAACATGAATATTTTGATAATATCGAGATTTTTAAATATACTTTGAAAACCTTGCTCATAGTTCAACTAGAGGATATCAGAGAGAATCTAATTTCAAAAGATCTAATGCTGAACCTGATAGGGAATAATTGTGAACATTGTGTGATTCTTTGAAGGAATATGAAGTTGCTTAAAAAGGAAAAGTACATCTTTACTTTAGAGTGTGAAAGATTATAATAGTGTAATGTTTGGAAATTTTCTGTATGAGGAAACTTGAAGCTGTTTTGTATGTGAATATTTATCTCTGTTTTTTTATAACTTTTCTTACTGCAACCTAGCTGCTTGTCGTTCAGCCAGTCCTTATGCATTAATTAAAATGGTATACAAATGTGTTACATCATGCGGATTCCCATAACAATAAAGTATGGTGCACAAATTTTAGTAAAACCTCTGAAGTGTAATATTATAAACACTGGGGCTTAAATAATATATGCCTGAAAAAGTTCGACATTGAATGCAAAAACGAAAAAACGTATGAGTCATTTAAGAGCAAAGAATAATGAAGAGAGACGAAGAACTGAATAATCTTATCCACAAACTAAACAGAAAATGAAATCAAGACTATGGCAATGATTGAACTGGTCAATCACATGATTATACGACAGATCTACTATATTGTATTCCTATAGACGATTTAAAATGTAATTTTAATATTTTCAATTTCGTTCAAACAAAGAAATTTTTTTTCACAAGCTACATGAATAAGCTTGACAGTATACCTATAGAAGTGAAAAGAAAAGAGGACCATGAACAAATAGAAAATGACTGAATATGATTGTGTTAATATATATTTGAAGAAATTTTAATACTTTCAATAGAATAAAACTTTACCAAGACCAACTATTTGAAAACTAAACTTGAATATTCTACTTTTAAGAAATATAAAATGAATAATACAACTCTTACATAAATCAATATATGATTTGCATACAAAAATAACATTAATCATGTACATCTTTAACCCTTCCTCTCCCATATTAAAAATACTCTCTGGCGTCTGTCAAACAGTACAGTTACTTTCAAATCATTGAAGAGTTACCTTTTCTTCCTTTATTTAAATTCCTCTTTCACAATGATAGTGAAATTATACCTAAAAGAATAGGCATTGAACTCAGACGTGTTGCAGTTAAACTTGTTTAAAGGTGTACAGCTGTTGTTTAATAGCTGACGCCTTGGGACTGATCCTTTGTAAAAGAATATTAATCAAGGATTGCAATGTAAAGAGGGAACTGTTGAGCAGTAGCAACTAGTTTACAACTTTACCTGATTAAAATGTGATCAATAAACAATCTTATTTCGCTACAAGAGATTTAAATCAGTAATAAATTAATTGAAAGTCTCAATTATTATACCTGGAAAAACTTTATGTGTTCTTAGAACATAAGCCACATACAGTTACTTTTTCACTCTTTCAATGCCCAGTAAAAATCTTATTTTTCCAAGCGTAGAAAGACTAGTATTTCTCCTCCTCATTCTCATATGAGAGTATATATGCAAAATGTCTTTTCTGAAACTGGTTAAATATTTCTCACACCAATAATCTTTACAAATTAATATTTAAACTAGAAACAGACGCACAGACAAGACCCCATTGCCTTATTGACAGCAGCAAAAGGGATGTGAAACTGTTACCAGCAAGTGACAGATGTGAACGACATAAAGAATTGTTAACAACCGCTCCGATCTGTGTTGACAACAGCAGAGGTAGAAAAAGCACCTTTCACCACCAATAAAAAGTTGCTAGAACACGCTAAATGAAAGTTTGGAAGTCACTAAATAAGCGCCAAAGAAATCATAGGCGAAAAAATGGTTCGCTTTGTCGTTATAATTTGCCAAATGCGTGCAAAAAGGAAAGTGTACAGTTTTTATATTTCCACCTGGAAGAACGATAAAACTATTATATTGTATTCCTAGAGAGGATGTCAAAATGCATTTTGTTACTAATTTCGATTAGCTTCAAACAAAATGTCTCTTTCAAAAGCTACGGGAATATGGATATCGTCAAGAGATGAATAAAAGGATCCACTTGCAATTATATTTGAAGACATTTAACATTTTCAAAATAATAATTGTGCACAAAGATAAGCTTCCTCAAAACGGAACTAGGATATTTCAGTTGTGAGCAAGTATTATATAGTTTACATACAAAAATATTATAAGTCAGCTATGCGGTGTCGCCTATATAAAAATATACTCAGCAGAAGTTCTCTAAAAGCGATGACTAAAAGACAAGTTCGTACCCATCCTAAAATCTAAATAGCCATACAATTTCTTTGAAAGGTCTTTGAAATGTTGGTGCATCTTTTTGAGCTTATCACTACTTGAAAAGATAACGTCTTAAATATTTATGACCGCTAGGAGACAAACTATACTTAGTGCAAACCTTTTAAAACATAATAAGAATATAATCTTTTTTTTGTTCATGATGCCGTCGAAAATTCTAGAAAGAAGTTGTAATTATATAAATACTGAGAGTGGGCTCTTTACCTTTACTCTTGATCCTGTTTTCGGTTTGAGAAGTGTTTGAATTCAGTTCTACGTTTAACTTGGACCTTCTGTTACAACATTTGAGAAAAAGTAAGTAGTTGTTTAAAATTATGTTTAATACACCTTGAAGAACATTTTTATATGACATCACATTTTAATTAGTGCAAAAATAGTTGCCCAAATGAAAAATCCCAGATCATTATCAATTTTTAATGTCTTACGAATAATTTCGGAAATTACCGGCCGCAGGATTCGAACCCACCACTGATTTTTTTTGCATTTTGATGAAAGAACTGAACTTCGAACTTGAATAATATAGATTCTGTTTTGTGAAAGTCTTTTAATAAAATTTGATATTACAGCCGGGCGACGGAACAATTTCAATAAAATAGTTCCTATCACATTAATTTCTAAGACTCTCCATAATGTGAAACGAATACTTTCCTACGGAAATACACAAATAATTTGACCACCAACGGAAGTGGAATTTGCTTGCCTATAGTTTGTTAATATAGACTGGCCTGTCATGATTCATGTTCTGTCCAAAGGCAGCTTTCGATCTGAAGTTTTAGATGAAGCAATTGGGATTTAACGGTGCCTTATATTACTTGTCTTAAGATTGAAAGCGAAAGATTAACCCAGGTATTTGCATTGTTTAGAAATTAAATTATATTTTCAGTTATAGTCTAATGTGTACCTTCTTAAACTTTTAAACCTGCCTGAGAATTACGAAGAATAGTTTAATACTCAACTTCATTGGAGAAGAAGTCTGTGGGAAGCCAGGATTTTTAGCAAAGAAATGACAAATTATAGGTTATTTTATATTTCTTATACACTTGTTGCAAATTCATTCTAAATAATTGCTTCTTTGAAGAGAGTGGACGACAACTTTAAATGTTAAAATATTGATCAGTTCCAGGCACAAAGCATTAACAAATTTTGATAGGCACCCCCGAAACTAAAAATACGCACAGAATTCCTGTTTATTTTAGCGAACATTCTAGTAAATTATCAGCAATGATTTTGTTACTTTGAAATAAGTAACAAAACACTTATTCTTTACCTAGGACGCTATTTTAAAAATACTTATGACTAAGAATTGTACGATCGGCGTTGAAATCCCACCCAGCACAATGAATTTATTATTATAGTGTATTTATGCGTGGCGCTTTGAGGTACACGCAGCCTTTTATACTACTGTCTTTGTACCATAGGTCAAGAAAATGTAGCTTCACATTTTCCATGCGTCGTTTATGGCGTCTGCTTAAAGCGCAATAACTATATATTATGATACTCTTTTGTGAAGCTAAGAACTTTAAAGACAGTGTTCCCAGACACAAAAATATTTTTACTGAATCAGTTCATTTGTTACTTGTTTCATCTAACTATAGCACAAACATATGCTGCTTACATATTTGAAACTACCATCATTTTAAAATCAGCCAAATTTCTGTATATATAAATTCAAATTTATTTATGGCCTTCAGGCAAGTTTAGCTGCCACTTCATTTGTCATATGATTAATCTAACTATAGCGTAATCAAGTGTACCTAACATATTTGAAAGTATCGATCATTTTAAAATCAGCCAACTTTCTATATATATATATTCAAACTTATTTGTGGCCTTCAGGCACGTTTGACTGCCACTTTATTTATTATATGTTTATTCTAGCTTATGCGTAATCAAGTGTGCCTAACATATTTGAAAGTATATATTATTTTATAACAGTCAATTTCTGTATAGACACACCCGATTCAAACTTATTTATGGCCTTCAGGCAACTTTGACTCATGATGATATTTAAAATATTACTTGTCAGTGTTTACAAACGTGCTTCATGCCTACTTTCTTGTTATCGGAGGTCAGGGGAACATGTTATTTCCTGTAGAAATTGCCAGTAGAAAGTTCATTTTACATGGATTATTTTCTATAGAACTCAAAAATAAATATTTTGTTGTCAAACGCGGGTTTTGAACCCGATACGGTGTCTTTGCGGCTATGAGTAAGATAAAATTCAAAAATACGTATGCCACAGCCTGGATTAGACTTAGGGCTCTAAATGATTAACATGAAACAGGAATATAAACAACCAAAATATATAACATGTATCTTAAATAATAATAATTTATAAAATATCACCTAACAGTCTATTAAAGAAGGAGGCAGCAGCAAGTTCTCAAGGAAGTTAACTGTATGAGCTTAACTAATGAACATAAATTATAAATGCTTGTAAATATGTTTTTGAGTTAATGTTTCTGATCAACACAAATAATAAAAGTATTCACAAATATTTTTTCTATTCCAATCAGGACAAGTAATACCACCCACTGTTGCATCACAAATGGTTCACCTATACATTTAGCTAAAATGCTGCTTTTGGACAATACAACAATATGCTTTGAAATGCATTTAAAATATTTTGTGGAAAATTTGATTTTTTCTAAGTTCCATTTTCCTGAAATTTTGACAGTTCAGAAGGTAGGAGGGACTAAAAAGTTCGTTCCGCCAAAATTTAATACGTTGTTGTACACTCTTTGAAAGGTATTTTAAACATAATTTGTAGAAAACATTTTTTAAAAAACATACTTTAATTCTTTTTCTAAGATCCTGGAATTTTGACAAAGTCGAGAAGGTATGAGGGACTAAAATTTCGTTCCTCAAAATTTAATATGTTGTTGTGCACCCTTTGAAACACATTTTAACATATTTTGTAGAAAACATTTTTCTTGATTTTTTCTAAGTTGCTTAAAATTTGACAGTCCAGAAGTTGTAAGGGGCCTGGCAAAGTTTGAAACTGAGTGTCTGTGGTCGGTCCTTATAACTGTTACTTCTCGTTAAACTTATGAAAACTAATAGTTTCAATTAATTTCTAGTAACAAATGAAAAAGTGGGAAAATAAGTATCTGTGCTTCTTGCATATAACTGTTACAAATCACTGTTACTTTTCGTTAAACTGTCATCAAAATATTAGTTTCGAGTAACACTTTAAATTCATATAGAGTAACTGACGCGATGCGCTTCGTATTTTGCAGTCTTTCACCAGAGTTTTAGCGTGAAATTCTTTACTGTGCTAATAAAATATGCTATAAGATTTTATTTTAATTAAGGTAAATACAGAATTTTCTCGAAACATATTTACTTTTTCGGTAAACTCAGAAAAAGTGAAAGCACATATTTTTAGAAAAAAAATCCAAAACTTAACTTCTAATTCAAGGTTGGTAGTACTTAGCATTTTGTTGGAATTGAAATATTTTTTATCAGAAGGGAGGCAAATAATTTTCTGTGTAATATGTAAAAGAATTACTGTTTAAATCATATCATATACGTTAAAGGTTTTCCTAGAAATAAAAAGAACACAGTTTTCTTGTTTTATTTTGAGGAAGATGACTTTAAGGCCGCAGTTATTGTTAAGATGTTCAGTATAGCTTTCTATGGAGTGACAGCTCACGGTCTTAGGAATTAGATGCAAGTCATCTATAGTAGGCTGTTTAAAGATATTTGCAGAATATTCATAGCCTGCATATCTCTCAATTCAAATAAATCCGTGTAACAAAGTATAGTAAATAATACGTTTTGAAGTTGTCATAAATTGTGGTAAAATATTCGTCAGAGAATGAGAATAAATCTTAAATATATTTCAAGAACTCATGATTGAAAGAACGTTTTAAATATATGATTTTGTAGGCCTAGCTGTGCCAAATTCTTCGCTCTTGTGAACAATACCGTGAACACGAAATGTAGTCTTTGCAGCTTCATCGCCAAGCACAAAGATTAATAAAAAAAATTCTAAACCTTTACAAAGTGAGATATTAGATGAAATTGAGAATGAGAGGCACTGTACATTTTACTAAATATTGGAAGCGATTTAATCCACTTTTTGAGAAGACCGCCTAATACACTTTGGTCATACTAAAGCCAACGTATTTTGCAGAATATCAAGATTAAATTTTTACACCGGCCAGCAGCATAGTATCACATCTTTAGATTGCAACCTGATGACCAGCACCGTTTTAACGAAAATCTTCACCTCACAACACCATTCACTGTGGAGGACATAACAATAGCACATAAGAAAAAATACTGGTCCTGGCTTGGACAGTATTAAATATTGTCACATAGAGGATACAACCTTACGACATTGACACATAAATTTACAGTACATTTTCTATTTATTGAAAGAGACATGCAATTGGAAACGCTTTATAATCGAAGCCTTTTGATCTTGATTGAAGATAAGAGAAACGTGTCTAGGGGACTTAAAATTATATTGAAATTTGTACTTGAAGACAGAATGAATGCAAAAGTTTTATGAAACACTATGATCTTTGAAAGTAACTGTATCACTAGCCAAATTATAGAAGGAGAATACAAACTTGTCTTTCGCTTATGGAAACCAGTGTTTCTTTCAGATAAAACTTTTTTGAGGGGGTTATATATTAATTTTACTTTTAGGGAACGTTTGCTGATTTTTTTCATATAGACAATGATATGATAATAACATAGGTGACTTGTATTTTTTTCGTGTAAACTTTGTATTACTTGCTCAAAACTGAAATATTCAACTTTCCGTTTTCAAAAAGTATGTCTTGGTCAAGTTTATGTATTGAAAATATTAAATTTCTTCAAAGATATTTGCTATTGAATGCTTTTTGTTTTGCCGCCTATAGCTTTTGCAGGAGAAATTTATTTAACTCAGATTCAAGTTAGTAAAAATGCATTTTGATGTTGTGTCTAGCAAGACAATAAATAGCTTTTCCTTCTTCCAGAGTAGAAATATAAAAAATGAATACCTTTCTTTCTGCACACATTTGAGTCTATAAGGAGAAAACGAAACATTTCCCGCATATTTTTTCTCTAGCGCCTTATTTGGCGGTTTCTAAACTTTCATTTAGCGCGTTCTAGAGACTTTTTGTTTTATAGATGACAACACTGATCAGAGTCAATGTTAACGATTTCTTATGTCGTTTACCTCTATCACCGTTCTGGCGTAACAATTCCTTATTTCGTTTACTTCTGTCACTGTTGCTGATAGCAGTTGCACATCCCATTTGCTGTTGACTTGTCTGTGCCTCTGTTTTTAGTTTAAATATTATCTTGTGTAGATTACTAGTGTGTGAAATCTTGAACAACTTTCAGAAAAACATTTTATGTGTATATACTTCCATATAATGATGAGGAGAGGTATTCTTCACACTTGGAAGAATATGATTTTTCCACTACCTATTGAAAGAGTGAAAATGGTGTGGACTCTTACATTTTTTTTTAGATTTAATAATTGACATTGTTATTTAATTTATTACTGATATAAATATTTCCTAGGGAAAGAAGCTTGACTATTGACTATATTTTAATTAGCTACAAGGTGAAAAGTAATTACTAGTTGATTACAATCGCTGATGAATGTTCTTTTGTAAATTAAGGGATCAAACGGAACGCTTTAGCTATTAAACAGTTGTTATAAGCGTTTAAATAACTTTAACTGCAACATATCTGAGTTCAATACATATGGATTAGAGTATATTTTTCTGCTTGGATTTAAAATTTAAATAACAGAATGCACCATGCTTTTGCTTATAAGAATCTACAGTGTATAAGGACTGTCTGAACGAAAACCATCTAGATTGTAGTAGGAAAATCAATTAGGAAAAAGAAAATAAACATTCATATATAGAGAAAGAGACAGAGAGAGAAAGAGAAAAGGGAGAAGAAATAATTTCACACACTAGAAAGTCGATAAAAATAATAAGAATGAATTTTCCTCTGCCAACAGACACTAATAATAAGAAGGATTTAGTCAGCTTATTTGAAAATATAGATAATTTAAGAACACAAGTTTTATAAAATAAGATGAGAACAGCAAGTTTGTTGAATCTCGCTTTTCAGAACTTGGAATATTTAGACAAAAAATGTTCGGTGTAATATAATAATAGGGAGGATCCACAGTCTAGTGGTTAGAACGTTGTAATCATGTCCGCGTTGTCCTGGGTTCAATTCCCAGCTGGAGTTTCACTTTTCAGCGTCTACCGTGGCGTCGTGAGGCAAACTGGAGAGTCATATGAATAAAACGTGACGGGTGTGCGGTCAGCACTAGGAGATTATGATTTAAACTTTTACTTATCAAAGAGGATACTGTTAGAACTTGGGACATTAACTTTGACTGTATAGTTTTGAGTTATACAGGATTGTAGGACTTTAACTAATAAAAACCTAGGATATAATATTGCGGAACGCGTGGTATCTATGCTATCAGTAATTTACTTTTTCTTATCAATAAATATTTTACTCATCTAAAATTACTAATAAATAGTAAAAACACAAAATTATATTTAAGAATATACTGTTCAAAGGTTGTCATAAGCAACTAGAATCCGTTCATACTTGAAGACGGGTGAATAAATATTTTTCCAAGAATGAATTCAAAGTCTGGCATTATTTTTATAGGAATGATCTTACCTAATATAGAATAAAACTACTTCCCTTTTATGATCCTCTAGGCATGCACAAACTTTAAAATTTAGGAATATAAAAGTATATTTATGAAAAATATACATATCTTAAACCTTCAACTCATAGTACAATGTATGTCTAATATCTGTATTTTCTCTCTAAGTAGATTATGTACAATGGTATTCAAACTTATTTTTTTACATGAATATAAACTAAGAAGAATATGGATAATAATTTTCAAAGTAGATTCATGATTGGGATTAGAAGACATTATTTTATTACAAATAATTATAGATAAGTTTCTTAAACTTTCAATGTAAAAATTATTACCTTCAGAATAATATGAAAGAAGTTCAATCTTTAAATCATATATTACATATGCTTTCCACAATTTCAATAATAATATTATTCTTTCAATTCAACAAAGAGTAAGATTTTTATATTCACTTTCTTTTATTTCAATCTCAAAGGATATACAAAATTTTTCTGAATGCAAACTATATATATATACAGTATATTTTTATCAACTTTAAGTTTCTACATAGAAAAAATGAAACGTTACAGTATTTTAATCTTTCGTACATTCAAGTAAGTATACACCTTTACTTTTTCAACAACTTCAAATTTCTTCAAACAATCAGTTTTAAATGTTTACAATTATTCCTTATCGGGTCCAGCATTAAAAATCTTTTGCAATTAGTTCATGTCTGACATCCTTCACTTTGAGTATGAGTAAGGCATGTAATATATATTTAAAAATGTCCATATTATCACAATATTTGTTTTAATATACATATATACATTATAAATTTCTAAAAGGTTAATAGGATCTCTCCATGTATGCCTCGTCAAACACTTTCCTTCGGCTACAGAACGAATAAAACAGTCATGTGTGGCTTGATTAGGAAGTTTATAAAAACAGTTTCCACGAATCAGAGGAAAGTTTTTGTTTTCCCAAATTTTCATAGCTTCATAAGTACACTGTTCATGAATTATATTATTAACACGACAAAAATATACAGTTCCTTTTACACAAGGAGAACGACAGAGTGAGCAATATGTAGATTCAAAAATATCTTTAGTTTCCTTCTCACTAACATTGCAGAACTCATCTTCACTGTCTGAAATAAATTCCAGTTCAACACTTGACGTAGATTCTCTGTGATATAGCAGAACGTAACGTTTCATTGTTTTCCGCAGCTTCCTTCATATTTATAATTGAATAATCATCATTAACACTGTCTGGTATAAATACCACTTCTAAAGTTGGCAACGATGCACTACTAGACATGTTTCGATCTTTAAAGAAGTGCATATGGCTTGATAAGTGAATTGGTTTACTTGTTAGTATTAACACAATTGAACAATAATATTTTAAATTTTCAAGTAAGAACGTGTTCTAAGTAGATCCGGCTTGTTCCAAAGATTAATCAAGACAAAGTGAAAAAACAGTACATACAAGGTCTCCACGTTACGATCTACTTTTCACCAAACACCTGTATCCTTTAAAAATCAAGTCCTAGCTTGCTCCGCATACATCTGTAACCTTCTTTGTTAGCTCCTCTGTCTAACAAAAGCTTAACCTTTTTTAAGATAAATCTTTCCTCCTGGTGCAATACAAGTTGTTTTCCCACCCCTGATCGCTGTATGGGAGATATAACGAAAAATATGCGTCGACTTATTTTTGAAAGAAACAATCTATTATATTTTGCTGCGCGTCGATTCATTTCAAAAATGGAAATCATTATATCTTACTGCTGGGCGATTCATTGTCCATTTAAATAAATCGTCTATTGATTCTTTCTTTAAATAAAAATAAAAAGTCCATACCCGATTTCTGTATTAAAAATATAAAATATAAAACTAAAACTTATTTTCTATTTCATAAAGTGAAACTTTCTTCAGCAAGTATTTTCTTTAAAAGTATGAATTGTGAATTCATTTAAGTTAGAATTCTAACTTCATATTAACGTTTTAAAAAATTATACGTTTAAAAATAATCAATGTTAGAAACTCTTAAAGAATAGATTATTGTTTGAGTTATAACAAAAAGTTTAAAATAATGAATCTTAAGTTAAGATTTTATTTCTTTTATTGTAGACTAATCATAGAAATTAAGAAACTTCCAGTTGTCAATACCATAGAAGAAGATGATCAGGCGATTGCAAATCTTCAAGAAATAGATGCATCTAAATTAATTATTTCAAGTACTAGTAGTACCAATATTACTCCTGCTACAGATATCAGTCATGTAAACACGGAAGATTCAACAATCAATTGAAATGAAGACATAGTATTTAATGAAGTTCTTAGTGTTCTTCCTTCATATGAAGGAAAGGAAGCTCTAGTTGTTAGAAAGGTGCTTGGAAATTTTTCATTTAATGACGACACAGCAAACAATTTAGAGTTGTGTTATTGTTCCCCTACTTGTGTGGATGTCGATTGGATTGGAAGGCTATTAAAGAATGGTATCCTGTCAACCCGCAGAAGGCATTATTATGTGAAGAGCACCACAGTTGTAAAATTCAAGGAGAGTCAATTTGACATAGTCGTGCAATGAATAGTAGTTTAATGGAGGAATGACTACAAGAAATATATGACCAATACAACGTACGCCATCACAATTCAAATGAAGAGGTAAAGAGAATATTCCGGAAGCATTGATTGATTCGTCAAAAAATGAACCAAAAGAAATCACAAGACTAGTTTTAGAAAAAGACTTATTCACATGTGAAGTAAGACAATTCAGCTATATTTTTCAAAGAGATGATAAATGTAAAATAAAATAAAATGATTACTTTTTCCGAGACATCAACAACTGCTCAATGAATATGAGAAAGAATAAAATATTTTATATATTTATCTTTTTATTTAACTTAAATAAAGATATAGATATTTTCCATTTTCATTTAGTAAGCTAGTTATAACTAACATCAATCCTTCATCCGAAGTTTAACATAGAACTTATTTCAATTCCCTTAATTATTATTATTATAATCTTACAAATGTGAACGTAAGTATGATGAATGACTGTGAAATTATTATTATTTCTAGATCATCTAAGAATATTTAAGTATACTTTTTCTGAAATTACAAGTAAGAATTAAAATTATTTTAATAAAGCTTTCATTATATGCTAGGTTATTCTTAAAACTTCAAAACCAACTTTTTTATACGAAATTAAGATTTCAAGTTTAACAAATAGAAAATAATTTGTGAAATTAAAATTTCAAGTTTAATAAATAGTAAATAATTAAAGTTAATAAACATTTTATATTGTTTATTTTCTTACTTATTTTTACTATAACAAAAGGTTTATTATTAACAAAGTATTCTTTTCTTAAAAGTTTCAAAACAAATTTAGTTTCGTGAAAATACATTTTTCAAGTTGAATAAATGTTAATTCATTTTACTTAATGAACTTTCTATTTCGGTTTTCGTTTTGTAACTTATTTGTTTTCGGTTAAACAGTTCTTTCTTTTTCCTAAAGTTTTGCTGTTGGAAAAATTAATTTTGCAATTTATTGATTATACTTAAACAAAAGCTAGTATTATATCGTATTTACTTTTCACCATTGAAATTTTAACAAAGTTAACAATTTTAATACTTAAAATTTATGAAGCTAATTTTATTTGAAGAAAATTTTGTGTATATTAATAATTACAAAATAATGTAGTGAAAAGCTAAATATAAAGCATAATCTATTTTGCAAAATATTATTTAATTTAAACGAAAAATAATTTTATTTCAAGATAATTTTTCTAAGTTATTTATTTTGCACAGTTTATAAAGAAATTCTTATGTAACTTAAGAATTAGAAATAATCTTTTTAAACAAAAGTTAAATAAAAAGCATAAAAATATTTTACAAAATAAATTTATTTGAATAAAATTCTTCTAAGCTCTTTATTTTGCACTTAAAGTTTATACAGAAATTTTATTTGAAAAAATTTTTATAAATGCTAATACTTAGAAAATATTTTAGTTAAACGGAAAATAATTTTATTTCAAGAAATATTTATGTTATTTATTTTTGCACTCAGAGTATATATAGAAATTTTATTTGAAGAAAATTTTATGTATGTTAATAATTAGAAAATATTTTAGTTTAAAGTTAAATAAAAAGTAGAATCTATTTTGCAAAATAATATTTTAGTTAAACGAAAAAAATAAAATTTATGAAAGTAATTTTACTTGAAGAAAATTGTATGTATGTTAATAATTAGAAAATAATCTAGTTAGACAAAAGTTAAATAAGAAGCATTATATATTTTACAAAATAATATTTTAGTTAAACGAAAAATAATTTTATTTCAAGTAATAGTTATAAGTTATTATTCTTTTGCATTTAAAGTTTATAAAGAAATTTTATTTAAAAAATGAGTAAGGTAATAATTAGAAAATAGTGTTATTCAAATCTTCCTGAAAAGAAAATAATTCCCATATTTTATTTCTAAATATTTTTTTTTAAACTAATATCATTTCACGGTTAAATAAAAATCTCGTTTTATATAATTTTTATAATTCTATTTCATACAAGTAAAAGTAGTAGTGTAATGGTTTATATATAATATCAAGATTATAATTTTATCTTGAACAAATTTTCCACAACTTTTAACCAGTATTGAAGCTGCATACAGTTTCTTACAGCACAACCGTTCACCTGTTTAGGTACATGATAAGTACAACACCTTACATTAACATTAAAATTTAATGAAGTAAGCGAAGGACAACCTTCATCATTTACATCTTTTACATTCTTTAATTGAAAAAATTTATTAATCCAATGAACTTTTTCATAACCTTTACAAAAGAATATTGTATGAACTTCACAGAGTTGTGCAATTATTCTTCGAATATGAGTTATACAATAAACATTTGGAGTATCCCATGATAATCCGTAAAAAATTTCAGTTAACCATTCACACTGTTTTTGTTAACCTATTGCCATTTCTACCGTTTCACATGGAAGTTTTACCATACAATGATGCATTAACGTAGCATCATTTGACACTATACAAAATTCACGTGCAATAAATTCAGAGGATGACAATTTAAAACCTTGGATATCAATAATGTATTCTCTTGAACAAATTAAAGATTTTACTGGAATAAATTGTTGTTCAATAATAGTTGGAATGACTTGTGCAATAAATTCTGTAACTTGAAAAAGAATTCTACATTTCTTAAAAAACCTATTTTCTGAAATAGTTAAATGTCCTTGTTTCTTATAAATGTCATAATAATCAGTAAATGTTTTATGATCATTTACATGATTTATTATGTGTTTTGATATAACAGATCCAGTATTGCACTGATGTATACACTGATGACTAATGTTTAATGTACATCCACTACAAGGAATTGGATTTTGTTGTAAATATGTTTTTACTGTTTCAAATATACACGAGTCTAAAATAAACAAAGCATTGTGAAAAGTACACTCCATCTTCTTTCACACTAACAGTTCAAATAACAAAGTGAGTGTTTCGAGGACCGTATAATATCTCTTTTGAAATTAGTTTATCTCTTACCTCTTCCACTTTACGTTTAAGTAAGTTTCGCAGTCCACATTCAAAACTCACTATTCTAAATTCATCAGAATTTTGCATGTTTTGTTAAATAAGCATTATAGATCTGCATAAAATTACTAGGTTTAACCACTGCGTTCCAAGTACGATCATTTAAAAATTCCCTACGATCAAGTTCAATCAACTCCCAACTGAGACGGGCGTGTGCTAACTGATTAGCAATATTATAAAACAGCCAGCACAAATTAAACATGTATTAAGACAATTAAAATTTTCTATGGCGCTCGAAATACAAAGTTCTTCAATAACATTAATCCCGCACTCACAAGTCCGAATATTAGGTTTTCCATCACTTCCACAAGAATCAGTTTCAGTAGCATGTGTGTTTAATTCAAAAGATTTTTTTCAAAGTTAGTAAACATTCATTCTGGAAATCACCATAAGAGAAAACAAAGTTTGATTCAGTAATATTTTCTGTATTATGTAAATCACTTTCAACAGGTTTTGATAAAACAAAGTTTGATTCAATAATATTTTCTGCACTATGTAAACCACTTTGAATAGGTTTTGATAAAACAAAGTTTGATTTAGTAATATTTTCTGCACTATGTAAACCAGTTTCAAGAGAATTTCATAAAACAAAGATTGATTCACTCTCGGATCTACTGTTCACTGTCACTAAAGATTCAATAGGACAATCAAAACTAGTCACTAACGAAGGACTAGGACACCTATTTTCAATAAGCAGCAAAGCTAATGCGGCATGTTCTGCTTCCTGCACCGCACAAACAAAACTGTCTGATGAGTAACTCTCATCGCACCGCAATTAGTTCTGCAAAGACATAATAAACTGAGACTGGTTTACCTGTTGCTGCTACAAGTTTATTAATGCAGCTACTGGTGGAAATCAGCCATCTTCTTACTTTTCATTTTCCAATGAAGAGGCACTTCCACTTTTAGATGGGGTGGGGAAAAGGTATTAGTCATACCATCAACTTCACCTTTAAATATCAACAATAATAATAATAAAACAGTACGTTAAGTTTGTTCATATGTAATAATAAATCTATCTTTTAATCTATCTCTATCTATCTATCTTTTGATGCAGTATGTTAAAGTTTGGTAACTCATCTTGAACTACTAGAAAATGAAAATACAACTTTCACAAAAGTTTGTAAGTGGTCTTTCTACTCACGTGCACCAAATCTGTACTATGAGCAATTCTTCACGTAGTTCCACTATTTTGTTTCCCAATAGAAAATGAAGTCCATAATTAAAGTTAGCTTCTAAATGATTAGATCCAGGATATGTATTCACATAAAAATTAAATATCTCATCTATATTCTTTGGATTTGATATTACTTGATAAACACTATCATTCAAAAACTGAAGTCGGTTCTCCTCACTTAATGGTGTTCCATGAATTAAATACACTCATGTTCACTTTTATCCTGGTTCCAAAATGCACATGCAGAACAAAGTAAAATGCCTTTAGTGTTCCAATTTCGAATTGATTTTAGTATACAGAGTTGATCAACTCATTTTGATCGACATCCACAGGAAGGCTTTCAAGGCAAAGAAGATGTTAAGTTAACAATGGTATTTTCACTACCGTTCTGTTCCATGGTTACAACAAGACTAAATGTTTAAATTATAAGTAGATAACTGAACAGTTAGGTAGAAAACAAGATTCAACTTGTCTTCAGCATAAAACATGGTAAGAAAAATACAATAGTGAAATATCACCGATGGTCTAGTCTATTCAATATTTCAAAAAATGTCAACAATAAAATAAAGATAGTTAAAAGTCAATGCTATGTATTGTATATAATCATATAAACACTTAATTATTTATATATTTCATGTAAACATTTATAATTGTACTTATTCAAAGTTCTTAAAGTAAATTGAAATTTTACTTCATCCATTCGGAATAAAAGTAAGTTGCGAGGAAATTCCTCAGATAATTCAAAATCCACATAATTTCAAAGAAAAACAAGAAAAAAATCACAATATTCAATATTAGTCTACATATGCCTCTCTTCATAATCTGGATCTGCAATAACGTCTTTCTCAATTAATTTTGTCTTTACTTCATTTACTCTGAGTAAAAGTAAATTGCGAAGAAAATATTCAAAAATTTCAACAGTGTTAAAATGAACATGTTTCGAAGTATACACATGATAAATATGAAGTAAAATTCCCAGCATCCATTGTTAGTCTATATGTACGTCGCCTCAAAGATCTTTCTTCAGCTATAGATCGTGTAACACAACGATGTATCTGCCGACTGCGAACATTATAGAAACATTCAGCACACAATAAGGGACAATTGTTTTTATATTTCCAATTTTCAATAGCTTCTAATATACAGTTGTCATCAATCGTATAATTCACACATCCACATGATTTTTAGGTATAATTAGAACAGATGATGGCAAATGAAACTCCATTGTCCTGCATGGCACTATCAGTTTCCTCAGCACTAGAAACATAATATTCTTCATCACTCTCTGAATTAAATTCTACCTCTAAACTTCAGGTAGGTTGCACTACGCTAAATACGGGGATCATTCCCCGCCAACGGTCCATCGCCTTCATCCGCACTTCGATCTTCATAAAAATGCATGATACCATTACTAGTGTCACAGTACAACTATGCACAAAAAATTAAAAGTAAATAACTTTACACGTCATAACCTATTTTGTAACTAACAAGATTTAACTGGTTCTGTAACCACTTTCATAGTCGAATTCCAGTGAGCATTAGCGGAAATGCAAAAGTACAAAGAAAACAGTTCAACTTAAATGACCGCATTGTATAAAAAGAACTTGTCATAACAAGTTATCAAATAATGTGAAACAGTAAATGCTATGTGAAAGAAACAAAAATGCCAATCAATTGGCGCCACGTTAATCAAAGGCCAGACATAAAGAAAAACCTCCTCCCAATCAACACAGCTGCACTACAACAAACACTTTCGCGTTGACACCATGGAAACAAACAAATTGCGCCATGTCAATCAAACACCAGACATAAAGAGAAACCTCCTCCTGAGCAGCACAGCTGCGATATAACGAAAAACTGCGCTGGCGCGAAACATCGAAAGATATAACTGAAGAAGCTTAGTTGAGCATTCAATCTTCTATGTGTAAGAAATATAAGTGTATGGTTCGTGATGACAGTTCATGCATTCTCCGTCAAAATAAAATAATGAAACTCACCCGAAAAATAAATCAAATTCCCCCAATAAATATCCATATACTACATGAAATGTATTCTATTACCATGTGTTCCACAGTTTTCTGTGATACCGAGTTTCACGGGCGGGCAATCGACGCCGGACGGTGCGGGCGCTTAGTACCGGGTTCTATCTTCGCTTACGAGCCGATCAACAAATAATAAAATAGCGCTTATCACATTAATAAAATGCAATCTAATACGCGATACCTAGTTTCACGGGCGCACAGCAGGTCCTATCCCTGTTGTGGGTTGGTCAATAAATAATAAAATGGTGACCGTTAAATTTTAAAGTATTCGATTTATTCATTAATTAATCCAATTATTACACTCTGATTAAAATATATCAAACAAAACTAAACTTCGTTATCTACGAACATTCACGAATACCCTTCGGTTAAGTCTGCAAAATAATTTCCAATAGACTCCCCTTAACAGGAAAGGAAAGGGCTAGGGTAACAGCCAATCACAGCTCTTCTGGGATCTTAGACCACAAACCTATCGACCAATCAGAAGCCACAAAAAGTGACTAAAAGTGTGTACTCTTCTACTCATGATAGGTCTCCCTGTATGTTCAGGGAATATCCTGTCGCAGAATATACAATTGGCTTCATCATCTGGCTTTCCTTGTGCAGTTGGAGTATCAAAGTTACTATCTTTATCATCACAAGGATATAGATCAGAAAACATCATCCTGGATTCTTCTGAATCTGATTCTTATCTTGTGAATTCTAAATTTCTTTTTTTTCTTTTCCGTTCATCCATTTTTTATTGTTCAGCTCCTTGCTCAACTTAATTAAAAGATAATGTCTTCTTGCATTTTCTAGAGTCCTGCTTTTCCAAGGAAACCATAATTTATTCTTAGTGTTGGTTATCCGTTATAACCACTTCCTCGTTTTCTAAGTCGATTGCTGACTTTCCTCTTTATGACAGGAACTGCTGAAAGTATGAAAGGGACTTACTAGGTTTGAAATTCCAAGTACTGTGTTCTAAGAGAAGGAAACTCTTGAAATGAAGATGTGGGTAAGCAAGGTAAACCAGTATTTAGACCATTCATAGGGGTTGTTTGGTGACGCAACAGAAGTCAGTACGCAGTATTACAGAAAATAGGGCGTTTATATATTTTGTAAACTATTATAGGAATATTACTTTATAATAATTTTATACACATATTTGAAAATAATTAGTGTAGTAGGTCTCAGTGTTAGTTTCCTCACAAAGTGAACTAATATGTCTGCTGTACAATGCATATTATTGTTATGGAAATTAATAGATTATGATTACAGTCATTTTTCATCGAAGCATAAATAATTATTATCAATTCTAGTATAACTTAATATAACGTAAACATGTAATATTGTTTTGTTCCTGCCTGCCAAAAATAGCTTATAATGAACTTCAACGTCCATACTACATAAACAAAAAATAATGTAGATTTTTCTTACACCCCCTAGATAATTTAAACACCCCCCAAAATGAAAAATTCTGAGGAAAAGGCTGACTTTTACAATTCTGAAATGTTGAATTTGACCTAAGGATTTGTGTATTTCTCTTGTTGGTTCCTTGATTGATGGTTTCATAAAAAATAATGGACTCCGAAGCCTTTCACCCACCTTAACTTCTCAGCAGAGACAACAAGGAAAGGAAGGAATCACGTATTCTTCTCACAACACTGCCTTTGTCTGTGAATAGGGAGGGGGGAAGAAACGAGAGGGATGTTGAATGAACGAAGATGCAGAAGTGGAGTAGGGACAGAGAGAGAGAGAGAGAGAGAGAGAGAGAATGAGTGAAAGTGTACTTGAAGACTCCCTACTGTTTGATCATCGCAGAGCAACAATGATGTCCGTTGCAGTAGAGCTTCTGAGCCAAGGACAACAGGCAATGACCGGAGACATGACATCTCCGTCCTGTCTCCCAGTACAAGACGCAGGTAGATCATAGATATGACACGAGATAGCAATATCTTGTGACAGATTGCAGCACTGAAGACAAATGAGTAGAGAAGAGAAAGGCAAAACTTTGGTGCTGTGAGAAGAGAACAGCATCACTTTTCAAAGGAAGAGATTTCTTCTTCAAATGATGAAAATGACTAAAAGATACTGTGTCAGGCTGTAACTCTCGACACCTTTTAAGGTGATGCCTATTTAGAATATGCTGGGCGATAAAACGCAGGATGTTGGGAGTACCTTTTCGCTAGTAATAATAATTTTCCAGTGTGTTTCTCTGCGAGATTTTATCGAGTATGTTCAAATTACATTCCACGTTGCTCAACGTCTATATTTTTCTTTTTGGTTGGTGACTGAAATACGACGGTGATTTGACGTTAAACGTTGGTATTTTGAAATCAGATTGTAAAGCTGCATATTTCATTTTGATACCGGCATCCCTTAGATAAAAAACATGTATTTTTGTTCTAACAAATAAAACAAATATTCAGGATATACTTTAAACGCAATATTGTTTCTTATTTTGAATTATACCTATAGGTATAAATGTGCTAGAATAACAATGACAATTTTCACCAAGGGTACAATCAAATCTGAATGAAATCAGGTGGTGGGTATCTTCAATAATTTCAATAGTGAGTTAACAACTGAATTGCTGATTGGAGAAAGGAAGTATATCTCCTTTTAGTCGAAATTAAATGAAGATACACAAAATGAAGACCATAATTAGAAAAGGCTGAAAGTACTGAATACTCAATTTTACTGCAGCTGAAATTATTTTGAGAAAAATGAAACAGAGACATAGTTCCTGGAAACAATGAAACAATGAAATCTCTCACGCAGAAAACGTTGGAAGTTGTACAGTAAAATAATGTGTTTTAATAGCAGTGAAAATGCCCAGCAAATATCAGTATTTTGTGAGTTCGATATATTCATTGAGACTTTGATAGTATAGAAATTGAAAGTATTCTAAAATATATCTAACAAGGTACATTCGCGATGTATCTCGGGATTTGTTTAAAATTGATTAAAATCCGAAGTTCTCTGCGGCCCAATGTGCATTGTACTAATATTAGCGTCCCATACCGTTGAATTGTATATTTACGAACCTTCATATATCCTGAATGCTATAAAGCTTTATGCTATTATGCTCGGACACAAAATTTATTGTATTTTCTTTCGATAGAACTGGACATAAATGTGAGCATATACAAAACAAATTGGATAAAGTACTGCTTCCCTAAGACACATTACACACACCGTTCTCCATCTTGGATTCAAGTTTGTTTTTTCTAATGTAAATAAGTCCAAGTGATACATCAAATTTATGTAAAATTTTCGCACAAATGCACAGGTGTAGCTAGTTTGACCTATCTTGAACCATTTTGAACCAAAACCAACAGGTCTCTTCTCGACGCCAACATTAACATGTGTACTAAATTTCAACTGAATCTATAAAGTTGTACGTGAGTTATTGTTGACGAAAAATTCTCTGGTCATACACATACAGACGGATACACACACACAGACGTCAATACGGAAATTATAGTTCTTTACGTTTTAGTAGAGGAGGTAAAACCCAAATCTGGTCTTATCTCGATTTAGAAAATGTGACTCTAATACAATGCTTCCATTTTATAGTAAAACATTGAAGTAATAAAAATCATACATGAAGAAATAATTAGAATTATCACACCACTGTTATAAAGAGTTTGTTTATCCTTATTATTTTTTCACCTAAAATTGTTTTCAGTTTTCAGAATCAAAAACGTAAGCGTTAATGATGTGCCTATTCAATGTCTATTCGCGAAGTGCCTGCCGGGGATTTAACTTATCTGTTCTTACATACTGCCTGTAAAGTTTGCTGGTGCAGGTTCTAGTTGCCCATATTGACTAGTTTGCAATATACAGACTGTAAGAGGTGGTCTGATCGTGCAAGAGTAGCTTGTAACAGTGTTAGTGTGGTAGAATAGTGTTGGACTCCAAAAATTCTGTTTTACTTTTATGATCGTACGTTAGTGCCCTGTAAGTAGTGTGTGAGTGCTATTGTGCAAGAGCTGTTGGTGTGCGTATGTGCTTATTAAGATAAGATAAAATGAATTGTATGGGTGGTAACAAAACTTTGGCTTACGCCCTTCCCGATATGTATTTATGTGCTTATTACCTATTATAAAAATCAATGCAAATAAGGTGTTAGAGGGTCTACACCAGATTGAAGTACCATCTTCAACACGGAAAGTATATGACAGAGAAATGGAGATTGAAAGTAGTAGTCCTGAATGATGAAGAATTAGTACAAATGTCTTTCGAGGACCAGGCCCGCTATTACAGATATGCTAAACTTTTGCGGTCGAGACAGCTCCAAAAACAAATAACATTACGACCGACTTTCGACGTGGTTCGATTCTTCCAACAAAAACACATAACTCCATTACAGTTCTTTTAAGATAGGTTTATTAACAATTAGCCGTCGTCCCACCTGATACAATGTAGCGTGTGAATTACAACTTCCAAGAAACACAGAATAACCCCACTAGTCTCGTCTTCCTATTGCAAGCACAAAACTGATGACGAGAATGAGTTTAGTAGATATTAGTTCAAAACATTTTTAATACAAAATTTTACAATAGCACTTAGATATTGAAATACTTAGAAATATGAACACTAGCGTGAATATGCTAAGTGCACCAATGTTCGGTAATTCAAACAGTTAGATAGTTCAGATATTATAATAGTTCATTGCTCAGATATTAGAATAGCTCAGAGACCCCCCCCCCTATCCTCTTACAATAAGATGTTTACCTCACAGTGATCAACGTAGAAGTGTGTCGAATAGTCGTTACACTCGTATTTAATAATTGTAACTTCCTCCTTTGGGGTCTCTGTCACATGATACAAAACAATGGTACTTTCCATGTACCAACTTAAACCAGATTTATCTTATCAAACATGTGAGTACACAACGTGATCTGTTTACAGAAAGAAGTTACAACAAAAATAAAAAGAATATCTCCATTCATGAAACAAAGACTACTACTCTGTTGTCTCGCTTATACCAGTTTCGTTTGGCGCTCCCCTTGAAACGATTGTCTTACTAAAAAAGGACAGAAAAGAGAAATATAAGAATATAAACTAATTTTCAAGTACACATGTACTCCGAAAGGCAATTACACCCGCTTGAACTCTGATATAGATCCGTTGCTTTCAAGTTGTGAGCAATTCTTATTCAGTTAGGTACCAAAAGATTTATAAAATATGTAACCCAAATTATTATTTATACATGAAATTAAACAATCCCTTATACATATATTTACAAAGTGACACCTTCTACCCGATTACTGTGCTCCTCCTTATCTATTAAGAAAAGGTAAATGAAGGTATTTGCAATATCGGTCAATGGTCAATAATAAAATTTTAAAAAAATACCGTTGGATCCAGATATGCAACACCCACAACCTTTTCTTTTCGAATTTTCAGATAATTTTATTAACCAAAAGGTAGTCTAAAATTTCCATGGTCAATACAAATTTAGAAATGAAAATATGTCTGCATATCTAAATGAACTTTAATTAATTCAGGACTCTTTTGTTTAATTATTTATGGTTAGCAACCCTATAACTTACTTTGTTCTCTGCGAGTGGCTTCTCTCTTAATTAGTGCATTTGATTCAATCTAAAATTTTGCAATAAATATTCGCAATTTATTTATATCAGAAAAGTTATCTTGAAAACAAATTTTAGGAAATATAATGCTTCTTTTTTTTTCAAAACTACCTCGACAATAGTAATAAAATTCAATTGGCATGTGTAGTATGATGTAATTCTTTCAATTACTACTATATTAAAATATAGTTATGTTAATAAAAAGAACATAAATCATTATTTTAAATAGTATATGAATCTCGAATTCAGATTTAAAAATGAAATAACCTCTATTGTTACTGGCTCGTTTTCCTTTCATTGCGCTTTTAATCGCTTATTGATTTCCGATCGTCGATCTAAAACAAATTAAAAAACTTCTCAGAGAAAAATTAAAAAATGAATTTTATCGAGTGTAAAGACAATATGGCTGTAGCTCGTCTCGAAATTATAACATTTTGTTGAATTAATTTCTAATTGCTCATTTTCTTAAACATAACTGAGGAGAAAACATCAGAATTTTCACCGTTAAATATGACTCTAATGATACCTGAAATCTTCATTTTCATGTAAAATCATTGAGTTGTAGAATACGTATTCCTTACACTACACTATCTGTGCATTTTAATGATAATTCATATTTATATTACTGAACTATGTATCTTAACAGGTCTTTTACAAAATA
>JAGDQP010011620.1:36542-52520 GCA_022664845.1 Lepisma saccharinum
TTTGACTTTTGTTTTAATAGTGTGAAAATGTTAGTATTTACTAGAAATCATGAAAAAACATCATTTGTGGACTCCATCTTGCCTCCCCCACCCCCAAAATGGCGTCCAAAGGCGTAAATCGACTAAGATTTGACTTTTGTTTTAATGATGTAAACATGTTAGTATTTTCTAGTAAACATGAAAAAACACCATTTGAGGACTCCACCTCACCTCCCCCGCCCCCAAAATGGCGTCCAAAGGCCTAAATCAACTAAGATTTGACTTTTGTTTTAATAGTGGGAAATGAAGCTTCAATAACACCAAAGATCAAAATACACCATTTGAGGACTCCACCTCATCTCCCCCACCCCTAAAATGGCGTCCAAGGGCGTAAATTAAGAAAGATTGAACATTTTCTAAGTAATGTTAAATGGTTGACAATGAAAACAAAATAAGACAATAGTATACCATTACCCATTAGTCCCGGGATTGAAAAAAATAGGGAAAATACAAGGTACAACTAAACAAACGCAAATGCAACAACATATAATAATCGGATTCAAAGGACCCCATGGGTGTCTAAAAGAAATCATGTATAAAACAACAATCTAACACTAAACTGGGAGGTATCCCAACTCAACTACTAAAGTAGTAGATTAAAAGCACATTGCTTGTGAAAAAATAAGACTTACCAACGTCGCTCTGAAGCACTATAACAACAAACACTGATCGAATACCACTACAGCCTGGTAGAAACCGGTTATTAAATATGCATGGTAGGGGAGGAAGACGCTTTGACCTGCGCAGTGTATACTTAGCACGAGTGGTTTGGAAGGCCATTATGAGTTTGAACGTTGACTTGTGTAGACATCAGTTACGGTTCTACGATACTAAGTAGCTGTTTTCTTTGTTGCAGATTGCTGATTACGTATTTTGAATAGTTCTACCGCTTGGATTGATACAACTCATGTAAGTTGAATACTTTTATATGATGCATCCAAAAGTAACACTGAAAGAGAATGTGGTTGTGTTATGTGTATAGTAAAATCAAAGTAGTAATAAAAATCGTTATAAAGTAGATACTTACAATGAAAACGCATGTTGTACATTATGTAAAGTAGTTGTTACTAATGATTGTATTTAAAAAAAGGAATTACGTAAAATGAAATCGCATGTGTAATGTTATGCAAAGTAGTTGATACTAATGATCGTACTTTTAAAAAGTAATTACATAAAATGAAATCGCATGTGCAAGGTTATGAAAAGTACTTGGTACTAACGTAAAAGTATTTACTAAAATGAAAACTAGATATGAATAAACGTGCTTAAAATGAAAGCTTAATACTAATGAATGTAATACAAAGTATTTAGAAAAAAATGCAACGATGTAATGACCATAAAGTGAAAACGCATGTGCAATAATTGCTACTAATCGTAATAGTGAACATACAAAGTCATATCGTTAAAGTATTTATTGAATGAAATGTGACTCAAAATATGTTTCTCTTTCTTGTCGTTACAGATTCAAACGAATTCCCTTAGAGGGTTATTGTCTGTGGATCTAAAAGTTAAAAAGCAGGGTAAGTGAACTTTAGATTATAATTTTAAAAATTTGTTCTGTAAGTTACGTTTGTTACAAAAGTACAAGTTTAGTTTGTAACAAAGTTTCGTAAATAATAAAAATATTAGAACTTTACGTTTATTACAAAAGTACAAGTTTAGTTTGTAACAATTTCTAACATTTACCTTGGGAATTGTACAAACAATCAAACTATTACGCGATGGATGTACAATGTTTTGAAATAATAGACATGAAAACATTTTGAACTACCTTAGAAAACAAAACAATACATTAAGTGCGAAACAAACTTTATAAAACACTTAGATCTATTCATTTGTTCAAAAAATATAACACGTAAAGTACAATCTTCCGAATGTAATAGTTTTTATTTATATGTGTGCACATAGTGTTTGTATTTAGTTGATGTGAGATCGTTGCTGTGAACACACGTATTGACATATTGTCTCCCCGTTTATTTCAGAGACATGAATCCCATCGATACCATTTTACTGGCTTTTTTGGAAGGACGTATTGGCAATGGTGACCGAATGGTTTTGGCCTGGAGGGACTTTCGCGAATCCATGGCTAGAGGATTCCGGCCGACGTTTGATGTCTTAAGTAGGGATTGTATTTCCTATTTGATTTACACTTACTGGGACAGTATAAGTACTGGGACACTTACTGATTGTATAAGTGTGTGCCAGTCCGTGGGGGATTTGCTGGCATTGTATGAAAGCGACTATGCAGGGGTTGAAGGAATCATGGAAACCATGCATACTCGCTTTTACGAACTAGCAAATCAGGGAAATTTGATGTTGATCGAATTAATGATGTGACACTAGTAAAATTGCTTGGGTGGGAGGAGGCAAGTAGATTTATAAGGGAACTAGAAACTTTTCCGGTTCTTGCATGTGCTCCTCAACGAATTGATACTGGCATTATTCCTTGTAATGGGATACATGTAAGGAATGATTGCCAGTACCAAGAACGAGAATATCACGTGGAAAGATCCATGACCATTGTGGATGGTAATCAAAACATCACCCCAGTATTTAATATTAATGTAAATACTTTACCACCACCACCAACGGAGGACACGGATGGGGAGGAAATATTTGAGGTACCATCAATTACTCCACCATCACCACCTGAGCACCTGAGTAATACGCCAACAAGGAAAACGGAGGATCAGTGTTCACTTAATCTTGCACTTGATCATTTGGATGAGGTAGATGCAAGACGCGGATTTACGGTGATGGCACCCCTCCTCCTCAACCAATTGCCGTTCAGGGTCAGGGAAATGAAATGAGTGATAATGCTATTCCGGAGACGTTTTCGAACGCGAGACAATTATCTGTTGCTGAAGAATACGATCTCCGAAATAACTTTATCGTGCAAGCGGGATCGTCGGGAGACAATGGAAGTGGAGGTAGTGGGATTCAACGTCGCCCCATTACCCCATTAAATGTGGAAGAAGTTACACTGAACAAACTTTCATTAATGAGGGTGTGGCACCTTCGCTGTGGCATGATTGGGTACCATCAGATTATAAGTTTGGTAGCGGATATCAAAGTACGGATAACTTTGAAATTTTGTCAAGTCGTCAACGTCGCTATCCCCACTTTGGAATGGAGGGAAGAGAGGTCGTCCTATCAAACCGTGACGGAGTAGATGTTGTTGATGCAGAGGCTTACGTGTCGGGACTGTTTTCCTTTGCCTTAAATAATATTCTCACAGGAATTAATCAAGAGGCGTACGCGGGCCTCACCATTGAAAGCAGTACAAGTACTGTTAACAGACCCCTGTACGTGGATTGGCGCCTGAGAGATGAACTGACACCCGATGTAATTTTACAAACATGAGAAAATGTGCTAAATTCAAATGATGCATTTCTTTTTGGCGAAATTCGAATAAAGTTACATTGGGTGGATCCTCGACTGGGGAGAGGACCACAGTCCCAACGTATTAAAAAGTTTATGGATAAAGGTCTCTTCCTTCAGGCACATACAATTGAACAACGGATATTTACTGCCTGCCTCAAAGTCTGGTCTTGGCCAATGCCAAGGCGGATAAGAACTACTCATTAGTGCGAAATCTACAAAACATTGAAAAATATCCATTTTCGTGGATTAAAAAAGCTAAAAAGATGAGTCGGGCGGCTCGGGTTGACGTTGAACGTATTAATGGTTGTACCATAAGGAAGGTAAACAAGTTTCAACAACATTTACTTCCGAACTATCAGATTGTAGTGTATGAAAGAGACCCAAAAACAAGACACACAGAGCGTGTATTTGCAGGTCCACCTGCTCCAAAACGGCTTTTTATTCAATATCAGGACGGACATTACAGTACGATTTCCTTTATAACATCGTATTTGGGAGTAGAGGCCTACTGTAAATATTGCCTGGAGGGGTATGATAACATAATGTACCATAAATGCCAATATAAATGTGCATGGTGTGAAGTATACCATGGGATTGAAGAAGAAGAAAAACAGCGAGTTCCATGTGCTGATTGCCATCTAGTGTTTCCTTCAATGACCTGTTTTATTAACCATAAAGTTCCTTCAAAAAGTGTTCGTGCAGTATGTAACGATGTGGTTGAATGTCTCACGTGCCGAGTCCTTACGGATATGCGTAAACGTAAAGAAAATCATATTTGCGGCGAAAGATTTTGCCATTTGTGTGACAAACATGTATTACCTGAGCATAAGTGTTTTGTACAGAAACTAGAACCTCAACACTTTACTAAATACCTAATGATAGTATTTGACTGCGAAACAAAATTACTTGGTCCTAACACGAAGGGTGAGCGAGAGCATGAAGTAAACTTGGTATGTGCAGGTCATCGTTGTCAGGATTGCTGGAAGGAGAAAAATGCAAGAGCCGCATGTATGACTTGCGGAGACAGAAATAATGGGGGTAGTCGCGATTTTCTGTTTAGAACAATGGCTGAGTTTATAAAGCACGTACTTACAGATCGCCCTTCGTTTGAAAAAATTATTTGCTTATCACATAACGGATCGAAATTCGATATGATTTTGGCGGCAAAAGCCATTATTGAGGACCAGGGATACGATAAAGACCTGTATCTCATCATGCAAGGACAAAAAATCATCCAAATGGCCCTTGGAAAACGAATTGTCTTCCGGGATACGTACCTGTACATGTCGGTCAAACTAAGTAATTTACCCAAAACTTTAGGGTTAGAAAATAACCTAAAGAAGGGTGATTTCCCGTATTTATTTAATACGGACGACAATCAAGATTATGAGGGTCCTATATCTGATCTTGAGTGGTTTGAACCTCAAAATCGTAGTGTTGTGGATGCAAAGGCATTATTCCAATGGCACAATGCATGTAGTCAAGATCCAAATTACAAATTTAATATGCAAAAAGAACTGGTTGACTACTGCAGAAACGACGTTGATATTCTGGCGAGTGCTGTTGTGAAATTTAGTAATATCATTGAAGAACGCACAAACGGGTTGGAGTGCTTCTTAGTGTCATGAACAATTGCAAGTCTGAAAATTAAAGTGTTTCGCACATTATATATTACGAAAGACAATATAGCTGTTCTGCCCCCTCTTGGATTTCAGCACCAGGACCGCCAAAGCAAAAAAGCCCTTCACTGGCTCGAATATATGTCCCACACAACTGGTGTAAAAATCCAACATAGTGGTAATGGAGAAGAGGTCCCTATTGGCCCGTACAAGGCAGACGGCTATAATAAAAACAAACGAACAAAACAAGTAACCGTCTGGGAATTTGACGGGTGTTACACGCATGGCGATAAGGAGTGCTATCCCAGCCTTAGGCATAGCGTCATTGATGGGGGAGAGGGCCTCGAACAAAAGTACCAACGTACTTTAGAAAAAAGGAAATATATCAAACGGTTAGAAAACAAACTTATCCGTATTTGGGAATGTGAGTGGGACGCCAAAGTAAAAGCGGATAAGACCATCCAGGATTTTATTCTAACAAAATGCGCTACCCTGGATGAAGGCCTTAGTCCAAAGAACGCGTTCAAAGGCGGCAGAGCAGAATGTTTTCATTCGTTGTATATGCAGCGAAAATGAAAAAAATGCATATGTGGACGTTACATCACTCTATCCCTGGGTAATGGCGCGCTGCCCAGTTCCGGTTGGTATGCCGACGGTGCATAAACAAAATTTTCCAAAACGAGAAAATGTCAACGGTCTTATTGACTGTACAATACTACCCCCAGCTAATTTGAAACTGCCAATCATTCCATTCACTTGCAAATCCAAACTTATATTTGGGTTATGTCATACGTGGATGGAAGAAAACAATAACGGGGATTGTTACCATACAAAGGAACAACGGCAATTTAGGGGAACGTTCTGCTCGCCTGAAATACACAAAGCGCTAAAACATGGATATACCACCGAAAAAATCCATGAAATTTGGAAATTCGAAATGGAAAAAGGCCTGTTTGAAAAGTACGTTGGTAGCTTCCTCACAATGAAGCAGGAAGGAAGTGGATTTCCCCCAGAGTGTGAAACGAACCAATCCAAAGAGCAATACATACGGGAATACCAACAGCACTAAAATATCCGTATGGACTATAATAATGTATCTTCGAATCCTGCGTGGGCTTCGGTACATATGGAAATTATTTTTAAATTCACTATATGGAAAATGGGGTCAACGTACCGACTTGGCCCAGTCCAGGGATGTCTCGGACAGTGAGACGTTTCTCAAACTCCTGCTGTCCTTTCAAAATGACGTATCTACCGTTGTTCCCGTGGGAGATAAAAGTCTCATTGTTACATATAAGGACAGAGAGAATCTTAATAAGCCGCTTCCATTCTCGAACGTTTGCCTGGCCGCCTTTACATCATCATGGGCACTGTTAAAACTATATAAACTAATGGAGACCGTAGGCTACGACCGACTTCTGTATGTAGATACGGATTCCATTATGTTTATTCAAAACAAGTATGACAAGCCCTTGCTTAATACTGGCAGGTATCTCGGCGAACTTACAAATGAGATACCTGACGGATGGGAAATGATATTATTTATTGGTCTCTGACCTAAGAACTATGTGTACCGCATACGAGAAATTAGTACTGGAAAAGTCAAGGATGTACTAAAAATTAGAGGGATTACTTTAAATTATAGAATCAAAGATGGAATTACGCTAGACCATTTTTACGACTTAGTGACAGAAAATACGCAAAAGAAAGTTATTTTCTCTCCCAACAACATTCGACGCAAGCCGGGGTTTGTCATTGTATCAAGACCCGAGACAAAGACTCACCAGGTCACCAAAAGCAAACGACGACATATTATAGAAAACGTAACTATAACAGACTACAAGACATTACCCTACGGGCACAGACAAGCCTAATAGGACAAACGTGTGTAAATAAGACTGGTAGGGAAGTTTTTCCGTGTTCAAAATTGTATAAAAAGGGAATACTCGTTTGCCATCAGTCATTTCAAGTCAGGATGTTGCCGTTTACACACCCTTGCACCAACATGATTGCCGGCCCCTCAAGTGCCGGAAAGAGTTATTTTGTAAATAAACTCTTGCAGTATAAAGATACAATGTTTAGTATTAAATTCAACGAGATCGTTTGGTGCTACGGAGCGGCAGTACCAAACCTTGGTGTTGCAAACATTAAATTCCATCACGGCATTCCAGATATGGAAACGTTTGAAATTCAACGGAATTCATTAATTATACTTGATGATTTAATGAGTGAAACTAATCATAACATTGCTAACCTATTTACGAAGTACGCTCATCATAAGAGCTTAACTGTGATATTTATTGTGCAAAACCTATTTCCTAAAGGTAAACATGCACGTGATATATCCTTAAATTCACATTATCTCGTCGTTTTTAAAAATCCAAGAGATAAACTTCAAATTGAATATCTTGCAAGACAAATCATGCCACGGCATAGCAAGGATGTGGTAGACGTATTTGAACAAGCTACGGCCAAACCACATTTTTATTTATTATTCGATTTAACACAACATATTCCAGACGCTTTACGACTACGTACCAATATTTTTCCCGATGAAACCATGCATGTATACGCACATGTAAAAGACATGCACACACCATTACGCTCAGTTGACGTCAAAATGTCAAGCTTGAAACATTAGCAAACTGAGCTCCGTGCCCTTTGCAAGTGTAAGGGTAAAAAGCGTAAACTGCTTATTCAAAAAGCATCTGGTGGAGTTATTCGTACCATAGCACAAGTAGCTAAAATACAATAAATGGCAACATCCGCTTGAGTCCCCGTCAGAAACACAGATTACGCCGACATAAAAAGACGTTGCGTGCATTGTCTCTTGCACGATCTAGTATAAAACGTAGACGACGATTATTATTGCAAAAGGGCGATGCTTTTCTACCATTGCTGTTAGCACCCATATTACGTGCAGTTGCTGGAAGTCTCTTCAATCGATAACATGGCTACTTCACAATTCCAAAAAAATGATTTTGGTACCGGAACATGCATCGGCACAATTGGCCTCATCCGTAAAATCCAGTGAATTACACCAAGCACGATTAGATCATCAAATGGAAAATGTATTAACACGTAAGGATCTTTTACCACAGGCCAAATGAAAATTGTACCAACAGGCATTGCATAGGTACTTGGCTCATATCCCTCCAGCAAATCAAACCATTGCACCACCATTGGTGGAATCAGACGCAGCAACCAAAAGTACTAGTACTACAAATCCATTATTTCAATTGATTCTTGATTCGGTCCCGAAAACCCTAAATCGAAAAACGGGAGACTTATTAAATCTACTGCATGCATCCAATCGTATCAGTTGGGATCCAACCGGTGTAGTAACCATTGATAACACCCTCGTTCCAGGATCCAATATTATTGATCTTGTCAATGACGTGGTAAGACGCCGAACACCACGTAATCCAATCGGGATTCACGCATTAAAACAATTACTTCATCAAATTAATATTACAAAAGAACTCATTAATTTTCAGTTTGGTGCCGGTGCACAACATCAACGGGTACGGAAAAAAGCAAAGAAACCTCGTTGAAAGGTAAAGAAACGTACAAGCAATATTTTAAGAAACTTTAAATTTTATAAGTTGTGAGTATGTCATTATCCAAATTGTATTATACGTATACGGAACCAGTATCTCTAGGTAGTATTGCTAAACTTAAACAAAAAACCGGTACACCCAAAGGAACGATTAAAAAGTGGTTAGCTTCACAGGATGCATATACATTACATGCATCTGCACGTAAAAAGTTTCCGCGCAAACAATATTACGTGAGTGGTCCGTATGAATTACTTCAAATGGATTTGGCGGATATGCAAAATGTGGCAAAATATAATGATGGGTACAGATACATTTTATGTTCAATCGATATGTTTTCACGCTATGCAACTTGTATTCCTGTTAAAAACAAAACGGGAACCATTATGGCTGAAGTCATTACACAAATTTTAATATCATTAAAATTACCACTAACACACTGCCAAAGCGATTTAGGGACGGAATTTTATAACCAGTACGTGAAACGCGTCTTTGAAAAGTACGGTTTCAATCATTATAGTGTACATTCCGAAATGAAAGCTGCACTTGTTGAACGATTTATCCGTACATTAAATGAAAAAATATACAAGTAGTTCACGGCTGAAAATACGTACCGCTACATTGACGTATTGTCCGATCTCGTACATAGTTATAATCACACAACACATTCCACAATCAAAATGGCACCTGTTGATGTAAATGATACCAACGTAAATCATGTATGGCAAACCTTATACGGAAAGAAATCAAAAACCAAAAAGAAATGTAAGTTGAAGTCGGGTGATTATGTTCGTGTAAGCAAATATAAACATAAATTAGAAAAGGGGTACTTACTAAAACGGTCGCGTGAAATTTTTATCGTTGACCGTTGTGTAAAAAGAACACCCGTCACCTATAAAATCAAAAACTGGAATTGTGATCCCTTCAATGGAAGCCTTTACAGTCATGAATTGCAACGTGTTATTGTAGGGACAAGGAATAACGTTTCTTATTGAAAAAGTTCTTAAACGTAAAAAAGGATGGGTCTATGTCAAATGGTTAGGCTATCCTCCAAGTATGAATAGCTGGGTACGACGACAAACCGTTCAGTCTGCATCATGACGTCACCAAAACATGTAGATGAATTTTATGTGACGTTACCGTCTAATGCAAGTGCACATGTATTTCCCGATAACAAGACTGCCTCGTATACGACCAAACTTGTACAACCACTTCATTTGACGGGAGATTGTGAGATAGGTTTAACAGGAGTAACCATTCCTTGGTTTTTTTTATAATTTGCCACAGGAACAGGAAATTATTATTCAAACGAATGGCAAAAAGAAAACGCAATATAATATTAAATTTCCACTGAGGTACTACTATTCTGTACCAAATTTAGTACAAAGTATTCTAGACATGCTTAAAGCACAACAAGAAGCACAAGCTTTAAAGGAAGCTAAAGAAAAGGCCGAGGAAAAAGAACGCCTACGACTTTTTCTTACTGACAACAAAACATAGTTGCACGTCTTGCAATCAAGATCAAAAACACTGAAACTGCTGAACAAGACTATATTATTCGTAAAAAAATTAAATTACACGTAACGTTTCGACCTTCTAGCAAAGATCCTCTTCAGGCAGACTTTTTCTTGCAGTTCCTTAAAGTAACTCAATTAAATATACAATTAGAAGCTGAACTTGCTGCCGCCGATGATCCCATTATCCCCGATCTCGCCGACGAAGATGATGCACGCATGTTGCATTATGATAGTGCACGTGATCACGTATTTATTAAACATCGACGTTATCGAAGACGTCGATACGTGATTGGAATGACGCCTGGCTTACAAAACCTACTTGGGTTTAGTAATGATCCAAACAGAAAATCATAGCATTCACTATTTTCCACACAGTCGTCAACGACGACCCATGATCGTGAACATTCCTGCACCCTTTAAATGTAATTTGGATTATCATATCCCTTCGGAAATTAATGTTTGTCTTGATGTGGTCAAAACAACTTAATATTGGTAAGTTACTTCGTAAAATTAGTGTGCACGATTACCAGTATGGCCAAATGCAATCGTTCATGTTTGATCGTCCGCACTATATGAAAGTGGTAAAGCTTTATTTCGATACATTACATGTAGATTTAAAAGATGAGCGCGGTCGAAAATTGCCGTTTTAATTTGGAACGTCAAGCATTACACTACACTTTAAACGGAAAGCATGATTTCGGAAAGTACGGATGATAGTTTTTACGTTACGCTAAGTTCAAATGCCAGTACACATACATATACGAATAATACACCTACGCATTTTCGTAATATCCTAAATCATCGGATTCATTTAAATGATGCATCGTGGATGGTGGGACTTGGCGATATTCATATTCCGCTTACTTGTCAAAATGTTCTTGATGGCGAAAATATCCTTTGGTTTGATTTAGCGGATGGAACAAAAGTAAAACATCGTATTACTTCGGGATATTATGCAACCATCCAGCAGTTATTGAATGAATTAAATACAATTACGACGGCAATACAATTTACGTATTCCAATACGGTACACGTCAAAACCACCCCTAATATTGAAGCCATACGCCTATCACCTCTCTTGGCATTGCAATTAGGATTCGAACCCACCATTAACATTTTAAAAATCGGTACTGTACGGAAACAGCCTTACCTAAGTATCGGATACCCTCAACAAGTGTTTGTGTATACGGATCTCGTACAACCTCAATATGTAGGTGATACAAAAGCGCCATTACCTCGAATTGTGGCCATGAGTGATACAAATCACGGCAAAGTGCAAACCATTACATTCCAAAACGTTCATTACTTTCCAGTGGCCAAACTAAGTTTCGATACCATTGAAATCCTACTAAAGGACCATGCAGGACGTAATTTGCCATTTGCATCCGGGACATTGACGGTCACACTTCACTTTACGCGTCTTCCACAATGACAGTAATACATCGTGGACGTGGAATCCCATATTTCGCAGGACCCGTCTACCAGCGTGGACATAGAATTGGATGTTTATTCCGTGGTCTCTTTCGATTTGCAATGCCATTCATTAAACAAGGTGCCAAAGCTGTTGGACGACAAGCTCTACAGACAGGAATCCAAGTTGCTGGGGATATGTTGGAAAATCTACCTGTAAAAGAATCCGTAAAGGCACGTGTACGGGAAGCAGGATCGGCTTTAAAAAACAAAGCGGAAACCAAACTAAATCAGTTGCTTACCGGTAGTGGTAGACGACGGGCTCCTGGACGTGTGGGACCACCTGTTAAGCGCCGGTCGGTACGATCGGTACGATCTTAATCCCTTCCATTTCCAGCACTTTAATCTTAACAAGCTGCAAGTCCAGGTTGGATCTAAATTTCATCCTCCTAGTCCCCTTACACCTAATTTTGCCAATAATTTGTATATTCAAAGTTATCATTCTTTGTATTCTGGTACTGCTATATTTAATCAAAATGCCGGTCACACCATTACACCGGAAGATTATCCAAATGGCTATACACTATATGCATTTATTTTATCACCTACCAATACATTGGACGACTTTACGTGGGATGTCGTCAAAGATTCGCCTGTCAATATTAAAATAGGGTTCAGTGAGCGTCTTCCACAATCCATTATTTGCGTGGTCTATGCACAGTTTGATTCCCTGATCCAGATCGACAAAGATCGTAATATATATACGGACAATAGTATATAAATAAATGTAGCATACTTACACTAAATTTTAAATTATTAGTTGGCACTCTGTCTCAGTAAATGTATAAAAGGTGGGGTAAGTTCCTGTTTACATCATTACAACGACGGCACCATGAGGGCAATCATCCACTTTTCGGCGTTTGAGCAAATTGGTGAGGATGAGTTTATTGTCAAGGAATTGGCCATTGTGAATCCCGATGTCAATACAGTTCAAAGCTGGATGTTCAAGGCACCTTTAATATTTCCCAATTACCATTAACACTCCAGTTTGATAACGGATATCTCGCTATGCACATTTTTGGAGTCGACTGGTCCGATGGTGATGTCGCATACAAGGATCTTCAGTGCATACTTACCAACTATACAAAGCATATTCCTGTACTCTACACCCATGGACACCGGCGACAACAATTCCTGCAACGTATGCTGGGACGAAGTATTATGAATCTCGAAGATTTGCATTGTCCAAAATCATCCAAATTACTGTTTCCTGAAAGTCATTGTGCACATCGGCATCATCAGTTTCATACATTTCGATGTGCATAATATATAAGCATTGTGTTACAGCAAGTACTTAACATACCACTATTTATCACAATACGTGACCCCTGAACCTAAAAGTGTATATAACCCCACATCCATTACCCCAAGTCCCAGTGTACTTCATGAAGATGATGAAAAAGAACAGTGTCATTCCGTGTGACTATGTGGACTCATCAAATCTTGAAGACAATGTTACTTGACTGTTTCAGTGCGAGCATATTAACTGGCATTTACTCTTTGAATCACTTACCTGCAATAGTAAAAGCACCAGCCGCTGTAATTGTTAATTTAAGTCCGTCTTATCAGCAAGGCACACACTGGCCCTGTATTGTCATTAATAAAAATAATCGTGCCTTCTATTTTGATAGTCTTGCACAAAAGCCGCCAAAATCCATTGTACACTTTCTTCGGCCCAATTCCAGTATATATCGTGTGAATAACGTCCAGTATCAAGCTGATGATTCCGTTTTGTGTGGCTTATTCTGTCTAGTTTATATTTATTATAAAGTACGTAATATTAATATTCTAAAAACATTTTCAAAGACCAACTTACAACGGAATGATCAACTTGTACTGAATCATGCCAGAAAGATCCTGAAAACAAAACAACATTGTAAATATTTTTTATACTATGTAACCTTTTGTAGTAGAGTAGTTTTTCTGTAATAAAAACCTCTTACCTCCCTTTGTTTGAGTATCATTTCTTGAAATAAAACAAAACCAACACATCCTGTGTAGTATAAATTTATTTTCCAATCATGTTACAATTTCAATGTGGATATACCATACACCACTTTTAATGTTTGTACTTCGATCTAACATTGTAACTGTATGCAATTACGCAAGGCACATGCATACTCTTGCACTGGTTGATGATAGGTACACTTTGCTATATCTACTTTGAAATTAAGTGTGCGTAAGGCAGGATCTTCAACATTCACAAGATTCGTCAGTTGAAAGACTTTACGCAATAACACCATCTTTTCATGACCTTTACAATAAAATATGACGCCCATTTCACATAATTGCGATACAATATGGCGGATATAGGATACTGTATATCCATTCGACGTATTCCAGTCTAGGCCATGCAAATTATAAGTTAACCAGTCGACTTGTCGCTGATAACCACTTGATAAATCAGAACGTTCACAAGACAATTTCATAAGACAATGCAACAATAACGTGGCATCACATGCAACTAGACAAAATTCTCTAATAATGTATTCCCTGTCGGAAATTTTGAAGCCTTGGACATCAATAATGTACTGCCTCGCACATAATAATCGTGAACCACCAGGATTCTGCTGTTCCAAAATTAAAGGTATCAATAATGCAATACCTGGGTCTTTTATAAAATGACGACAGACATTAAATAAAATGGTTTTTGAAATATGAGGATGACCCTGGTCTACGAAACGTTCATAATAGTCTTGGAAAAGTTCTGGATCGTTCATATGACTTTCAACATGTTGTGCAATTACAGTACCCGTATTCCACACGTACATGCAATTATGTACTTTACTCAAATTACACTCTGAACACAAAATAGGATTGTCTTGTAAATAAGTACTGACTGTTTTCAATATGCACTTGTTCACAACATAATCGCCATTACAACTCGTACACTGAGCCATGATCACTACACAAGTCCACTACATACACAGTTCCACTATATATGATGATTTCGTCCAGTGCACAGTTCACAAACACTGTCTCTTATTGGGACCAGTGGGCTGCACGATCTTTGTCCGCAAACATATCCTGCACCTTCTACAATTCAGTTTTCATCAGACGCTGAATACCCCAATCCATCTTCTCTTTCAGCTGAGATGCGTTCGGATTCTTATCCAAGTAGATCTTAAACAGGGCTTCCATCGTCTTGGGATCACGGAACGTGTACCGAGTTCGAGCCTCAAACTCGGGATACACCGCCTCTGGAAAGACGTCGGGTAACATACACCCCGTTAAATGACCGTGACATTCGTGCTCCTGCTTATGAGGGCTGTTCTTCCAACATCCCAAACAAAGCAGGCTTTCTGAGGGCTTCCAGGCGTCAATGGCGGACCAAATACATGCCTCGTCCACCCAGCGCGGTGTGCACTTACACAACGGTGTGACTGGAGGTTGTCTTTCTGTAATGCGTACAACAAATGCTTCCATGGTTCGTCAGTAACTATGTCTCGTAATGGCAAGTCTCCTCCTTGTAAAGTAACTAGCACTAAGCATGTCCGCCAATACCATGCCACCGACGCAGTACGCGTCTGCGCAACTTTGGGTGGTGTAGTCCAAATTTCGTTCGTGTGCGTGTAGCTAGCTCATTAGTATGCGTAGATTGTCTGTGTCGTTATTCGTTTCGCCATAGGGGGTCTCCCTTATGAATATTAAAATAGCCTAATCTACCGAACAATACTACTATGTCTATGACTTAAAAATATTTACTTAATCTTAGGATCTAACTTTTTTCAAATATTTCTGCATGCGTATATCTATATAACTAATTCATGTCTACTACATGCAATACCTTCCACTTAATTTACCTTAACATTTAACAAATAAACATTCTAGTGTCACTCCCTGCAGTTTCTGCAGTTTCTGCAGTTTCTATTTCTCCTTATACTACATAATCGTTATTACTGTAAACAATAAAGAATAACGGCCAGTGGGCTTCTTTCGCTAAGCATTTAATATAATCGCAGGTCTATAGGAAATATTATTTTACAGATAAACTTTTTTAAGTTTTTCTTATTTAAAAGTTGGAAGGATTTATCCTTAATTTTAAGTCTAAGTTACTTTTGAAATTTCACGACAATAGCCCTTTAAAATTATACTGAGAATTTCTAATCATAACGGTATTTTGAACACACTACAAAGTATTGAGTATTTTGAAAGCTACAATAATTTATTGATACCAATTTCAAATTTTCCTCTAACAAGTTACTACGGCAGATTGCTAACGAACTTCGGAAAATGTCAAGGTTTGAATTACTTCATCAAGAGGAGGACGTTACCTATTGTTTCAATTTTCCGAACATTATGAGAACAAGTTAGAAATACTTTTACAGTTATTTATTTCAACAACAAATGCTTATTTACGAATTTTGACTCATTTATGATTTATACACTAAT
>JAGDQP010011621.1:0-42842 GCA_022664845.1 Lepisma saccharinum
TCTCTGTCTCTGTCTCTCTGTCTCTCTCTCTGTCTCTGTCTCTGTCTCTCTGTCTCTCTTTTCTGGAGGAACAAAAAGCAGTTTAAGAACTTGGAATGTTATTCTATTCAGCTAAAATTATTTTGCATTAAAAATACATTCTGAGTTGGATTTTGGATGTAATATTGTGCAAGTAGATAGACCTTGAAAGATAGATGCTGACGAACAGAAAAATGAAAATACGAAAAAGGTAGACTTGGCATGTTTTGCAATTCAAGTCTTCAATTTATGAATACAGAAGTACGCATGCCAAATTTAGGTTTTCCTTTTACCTGCCCGCCATTATATTTTGATACAGAGGGTTAGGTTAATTAAAAAAGTGTGTTTATGAACGAAAGTTTATTAAAATAAAGAAACCGAACTTTACGTAACCTAACGTAGAGTCCGTTACGGAACTCCGAACGAGTTTAATGCTTTAATGTCGTTCTCTCACGAAGCATTCGGAAACCATTTTCGTGAAGTTCGTTCGTTCAGCTCTGACCTAATGGTTTTCGTTAAAGTTAACATGAGTCTTTACCGCATGATAAATGTAAAAATGCGTCTTGCGTCGTGACATATTTTTGTACTTTACCTAGAGGTATACAATCTCAGCCATGGCTTTTATTTCTGCAGTATAGAACAATTTTCGAACAACTAACTTACTTACATAGCCGATTAACAGAACAGTTTATCTTAAACAAATTATATATCTGTCCCATATTTAAACCTTCTTCGAGCTATGGAATGGTTTTAGATACCGCGATTGACACTAGTTAGCACCAACGGCAAAAGCTGAATGTATTGGACATTACTTTACCAATACCCTTCCTGAGATAAAGATCGAATAACATAGAGTACAAAATTATCGTTTTTACGAAAGTCACTCTTCCGTTCCGCATATTATGACAGTCTTTTCTAAAGACTTCAATTAAAATAAAAGTTCTTGAAGGAACGTATATGGTTGTAGTTGTCAGAAAACCTGAATATGTCAAGCTCTTGTTCGTTCAAATTGTAAACCGTAAGGAGTATTCGACTCTTCTAGAAAATGGATTCTTGTTAAGAATATGTTAAAATAGTTACGTTGTCTTTTTATTGATGTGCTTTCTTGGCAATCCAATTATACAGTTTTTTTTTTCAATTTATCATACAGAGCTTCGTTCTTAGGAACAGAATAACGCTAATTAGAACATTGTTCTCCTGCTGTAAATGTGACTTTGCTAAGTCATGGAAATTTTAAAGAATGTAGAAATATGTAGGTACATCAGCCCAAGGATTATGTACTCTTTATAGAAAGTCTTCTAGCTAAGAGAATAGATTTCTCTACTTTTGGCTAAATGCAACGAGTAGATTTCTACGTTCGTTATACAAATATATAGAAATATTAAACTTGAAGTGTATAGAAGCTATTTGTCCAATGGAAAGTTCTACATGTTTGTAAGTAATGTTATTGTCTGAAGAAAATCTGTCCAAGAAACTAACTTGCTTCGTATTTTGAAGATCGTTTCCGTAATTCTAATCACACTTTCTATTTTCGTTTACTCCTATCATACGTATGCGAGTCGATGTCTATCGTTCTCATGACAACGGGTTGGAGCGTTCGGGAATTACGAATTTCATGATAATAACTTTCATCGTTAAGATCGTGCATTCCGTTAACTTGACTTGTGTTTCTGAACAAGCCCGTACTCGTCGAAAACAACAAAGGGCAGATCATTCCAAACGTTCTCTAATTCACCCAAGCTATTAGTAGAAAATATTATTTGTTATATAGCATTTATAAATTTATGCAACCAATACATAAAACATGTGCTAACCAACATACAAGGGTCATTCAATAAAAAAAACGGATTTTTTTTTACAAAATATATTACAGAAATAGAATACAACACTTATTTATTTTTTAACGTAATTCCCCTCCAGTTCCATCAACTTATAACAGCGCTGGACATGCTTCTCAATTACAGGTGCAAAGAATTCTTGGAGTCGTGTGCGTAACCAGTTATGCACTGCTGCCTGGACTTCCTCATCATCAGCGAACCTTGAGCCACTAAGAGCTTCTTTCAGTGGGCTAAAATATGATAATCTGAAGGTGCCAGATCCGGGAAATACGGGGGGTGGGAAAAGCAGGTGAACTTAAGGTATTTTGTAGTATCTAATGTAACTGTAGCGGTGTGTGGCCTCGCGTTGTTATGTAGTAACACATCCATGCGCCTTTCTTTCATTTCTGATGTCAAATGTTTTGGAACCCACCTCACACACACTTTCTTGAACATCAGTATGTCATGCACGATATGGGAAGCTGATCCAACAGTAATGTTCACCTTTACTGCAATATGACTCACTGTAATACGCCTGTCTTCTCGAATCAACTCGTCAACTCTCGCAATGTTGTTCTCCGTGACTGCACAGGCAGAGCGTCCTGGGCATGGTGCATCTTGTTACACCCCGGTTGAACTTATCTGCTAACTCATACACATGTGTCCGACTAAAACAACTTTCACCATATTACACTGCCATCTGACGGGGAATTTTGATTTGTTTCAACCCTTCAGCTAACAGAAATCTAATGACATTCCGCTGCTCCACGTTGATGGAAACCTGCAAGAATGCCGCCATATTGTTTCACTGATTCCCAGCATCCCGTTTGCGAGGCAGGCGTGCCAGGACCATCTAATAATAGTTCTACGACAAAACCAAAAAAATAACAAAGAAACACAAATTTTGTCGAAGTTTTGTATTTTTTATACAACTTTTCCGGTTATTTATTGAATGGACCTTGTAGGTACAAAATTCTAGGCATTGTTAAATTTTAAAAAATAAATAAAATTTAACTCCAATCATCAAATCTTGCTGGTGGCTACACATCTGTTTATGTACGAGTACAATTTTGACTGGAAGAGTTTTCCTGATCGGGTTTAGTTTTGACAATAATTAAATCTAGTTATGAAGATCGGAGCAACAAAGAAACATGTATTTCATATTGTACATAAGAATGATGATTCCCTGAACTGACTACACTAATAGCTAATGATGAAAATGTTCCTGAAAATTGAAAAAAAAAAAACGATTTTTTTTCGTTCTATGAAAAATGTTTTCATTTGTTCTTAATTGTTGCAGTACCGTAATATTTACTTATAATTGACGTCTTATGAAAAAGTACTGCAGTTGCATACAATGGAAATGCTAACCACTCGTTATTCTTGGAAAATATTTTAGAAACGTTTAATGTACTTTTTCCGAATTTATCTTCCACTACGGAGTGCAGTAAAACATTAATACACAGAACTGTGCACAAATCCAAAGCACACAAAAAAAATCAAACTTATCAAACTGCATTATTTCTGTTATTTTTTCTACGTAGAGTGAGAATGTGATTGCAAGAGTACGAAAACAGCTGATCTGAGATGGAATATTTTCCGAAAAATGTTCCACTACATTTTTCCGGAAAATGTTTCGTTCTATAGAAATATCCACTTTCAACTATAAACTCCACATTAACCTATTCAATTAATTGAATCCACGTATAGGAATGTTAAATAACAGCAAATTATAATTGTCTAATAACAACTTATTATAACTAGAACCAATGAGCTACGACAAAGCCAGTGTGCTATCCACTGTACCACGCAGGAGCTAAAATATTTCGTACTTGATAATAAAAAAATGCATAATAATTCGATGTGTGCCGTGCAGGAAAAAAATCGTCTTAGATTTCATTTAATGAAAAATTCATCAAAATTCATCATAAAGAATATTTTAGCAGTAAATAAGATGTTCTGCGCTTTTCTTTATTGTATTGAACGTTCATAAATCTTAAGTTCCATACAGTCGAAACTATATGAATATGGTTAAAATATCTGAGATAATATAATCGTATTCCGGGTGTCATGAGAACGGTGATTCTTTTTTTCCCAGTTTCACGGTGCAAAGGTATTGTCGGACTCTTTCGGAGACTCTTATATCACACATTCACTCTACGTAGAAAAATACAAACAGAAACAATGCAGTCTGATAAGATTTTTATGCTTTGGATTTGTGCACAGTTCTGTGTATTATTGTTTTACTGCACTCTGTGGTGAAAGGTAAATTAGGAAGAAGTACATTAGATGATTCTAAAAGATTCCAGAAATAACGAATGGTTAGCATTTTCATTTTATGGAACTACATAAATTTTGCCTGCGATTAAAGTTTACGATACAGCAACAATGTAGAAGAACGTTGAAAATAATTTTCAAAGAGGAAACTTTTCTATTAAAAAATTGCCGAAATATTTCCATCAATACTTAGAACGGAAGCTTTTCCTGAAAAGTATAGTGGAGAAATTCCCGAAAAAAATCCGAAATAGAAAATGTACTATCTCACGTCACTACTAATAGCTGATTCGTTTCTCACGTCCACTGAATAACAATTAAATGGATTAAAGAGAAACCCATTTCAAACTGATAGTTGCTTCAGGAATTGAAAAGAAGAACCACAATTCACTTATTTTCTAAAGCTAAAAGTGCTAAAAATAATTCAGTGAACAATGGAACTACCTCGGTTGTGCAGATAAGTAAAGTGTAATAATAGTCCAACGGAATTTCCAGACGAGCAGCGAAAACTAAACAGAAGACGTTTTGAAAGTTTCAACCGTTTAAATCTATTTTGAAAGATAAATATCTAAAACTCTTCTCAAATTAGGCTACAATTATTTTTCCCATTTGTAAGCAATCAAATATGACCTTTTTATTAAAGCTGGCATTACAACTAATTCCCGAACCATGATTGGGACAACTCCACAAAAACTTTAACCAGCTAATACTTTGTATTACATACAATATATTCTTGAATTAGGATAGTTTACGATGTAGATAGGCACGTTTCTTAAAAAGGATGCTTATTCTCCAACTTGCTTTACTCTATTGTTTGAAAAGCAGTATATAAATATTTCCCATCCAATTTAAAAAAAAAAACTGTTTAAATACAGCAGATAACATTACGACTGCAAAACAATTGGGAATTTCTGAACCTCCAAACAAAATCATTCGCGCATTATTTTTGTTAAATGTATGAGTTCCATCAACTGCAATAATTGTTGGTCCGTCAATGACTGTAGTAATAAATGTGTTCTGAATTGAAAAAAAAATGCTTTATGCTCGATTTGACTCATTTGAAACTTTTAATAGTTCGTTGCCAGCATACGTCTTGAAGAAAATACAATTGAGTCATTCTAGTCATTCACGATTATTGATAACAATTTATGTAAAATTTTAATCTTATTTAATCAACAAATTATCATCAGATGAATATATTTTTCCTGCTGAGAATCCAGGAACGTTAACACAAGCCCGACTGATTGTATCTCTTATTGGAGCATATCTTCCGTGTATGTGACTGAAATTTAAGAGGGGCGTTAGGGGTATTATGGAAGAGGATTTATCTCATTGGATGAATTACTTTCATCTCTAATTCATAAGGAACTTACATGGCACTGAGCAAATTCAAAACATTGAGTAGAATGCTCCATCGCCTGGCTCTTCATAGCGCATTGTGTGCCTTACTTGTTCCCTGTACACAGAAATAAATAAAATGTTTCCCGTTACAAAATCAAAAGTTTGTTTTTTATCATTACGCAGAGCACTCCTATTTTAATTTTAAAATGTATGGGATGAAATTTAATCTAGTATATTGCATTAAAGATTAAAATACTAACATTTTAAAATTCAACTGTTACTTTAGTTGATAGAGAATTTTGGGTTATCTCTTTTGTTATTTAAACCATCAGCTGGAGGGATTTTAGTATAGAGGAGTTTGGATATTTATAATGATGTACTAGAGGTGATTTCATATCTTAAAATTGAAATAATGATTCTCGAACTAATGTTGAAAATCAAACATTTGAATTTTTTTATTTGTTAGCTGAAATGTTTTCCTTTCTATAAATAAGGAATGAGCAAGGCACTGAGCATAATTCGCTTTAAAACTGCCTCTTAAAAAGAAAAGAAGAAGAAATCAAATATCTTACAAATATAAAGAAAGGACTTTAACAGTTAAACAGTGGACACTTGTACAATTCTTTCTAAACAATTATTTATGTTTGGAGTCGAATAGAAGAAAGATATGGATTTGACTTAACAGTATTACTCTATTTTTTATTTCCAAAATCTTTAGATTAAGAATGTTTGAAATAATCTTTCGTGTTGGAAAATGTGTATTTACTCTCAAGTGGACAAAGAGCAGTAAGTGCGAGTTGTCTACTAGTTCTTGTTTCAAAAGCTTCAGTTTAAAATTAGAATTATTTACTCATCGTTCTGACCTAGTGTAGGTAGTATCGCAGCAATATGTGTAGATTTATATTTAATAATCAACTAATTTGCTCTCAGATTTCTTGGCAAATAATTCATTATTAATAAGTAATAAATGTATCACTGATTTAACTTGTAGTTGAACATCTTTTTATTATTTACTGAAACAAATATTCTTACAGACAACAACTGTACGATGATGTCTTTTCATTATTTTAGGTACTCAATTTTGCTAGTTTACGAAATACGAAAATGGACTTATTGCTAGTATTTTGGCTTTCTGATTATTGTTTTGTAGTAATCTAGCCCAGGCGGTAGCGTGTCTCATTGTGGACAGGGGCTTGTATTCAAATTCCGGTCAGTAGTTTGGCTATTTTCTTCCGTGCTTGGCATTCTGAGGTGGACTTAACCTCCTATCAAATTAAGAACCAGAGTGTTAACGAAATCATTCATGCACTACTTTTATTAATTGTATGCATTCCAGCAAGTGTAATAATTGTTGGTCCGTTAATGACTGTAGTATTAAATGTTTTCTGAATTGAAAAACAAATGAAAACCGTAAGAGGAAATTAATAAAATTAAATACAAAATATTTTAGAAACAAACCAATATATATTTTTCTTTATTAATGTTTAGAATGAACGTTATGTTTCCATGTCAAATTCACCAAATATAAGATATTGGTTGAGAAAAAATCAATATTATTACCCTAACATTAACGAGTACAAGTGCTACAAGCCAGAGGCGGAAATTGGGGTAAGCAAGGAGACAGCATCATAGGTATTTATATTTGATCTCATATGTTCGGGAGCATTATTCGCATCTTGATATCTACATATTTCTGAAAACATAACAAAAATGGCGGAAATTTCGGGAGGTTTTATACTACAATATCCTTTATATATTTTCTGAAGCATATCCTAGGACCATTCTCCGATCCCAAATATTCCGGAATATTATGCGCATATTGGTGATCTAAACGGAATGTTCCTGGGTACAAGATTGACATTTTAAAAAATCTATTCTACAAGCATTCAACAGTAATGTAAGAGATATAGTGTGATAGGAGAAATATCCTCTTGGGAAACTGCACATACGTCAAAATCACAATAATTTTGGAACGATATAAAAGGTAAAGAAATCCCCTGTACAATGCGCACATAAATGGCGCGTGAGAAATGTGGAGTTAGCGCTCCGCATATTATCGACCAATGGCACGAAGGATAGTAGCCTAAATGAAAAGCACAAGAGGCAATGAATAAAAAAGAAATGTCAAATATTTTTTTAAAAAAAACAATGTTATTAGTTTAATAATATCTTAGTAAGGAAGAGTATAAAATGTTGTTTTTCATGTGTAATATGTGAAATATAAGATGTTGGTTTAGGAAAAGGATATAATATAATGTTAGCATGCATGTGGAAACAGGGGGAATACGAGGGGACAGAAAAGAAACGGGTATTCTTATTTCATGTCACATGTTTGGGGGCATTCTTCACATAAATGAGTTATTCAGACTAACTCAAGACTTCGAGCATCAAAGAACGAACAATATTTAAGGTTTTCCTTATAAGTTATAACAAAAATCATAATTATATTTCGGAAGTTACATCCTGCAATATCGTAATAATATTCTTGCTTGGAAGCATATCCTAGAAATATGCTTATTAGATTCCAAATGTTCAAGAATCTAGAACATTCCCCGTACATTAGGAATCTTAATGGGATATTCCTGGATACAAGATTAACATGAATAAACAAATATAATACATCAAAATACAAATGTAATGCACGAGATTTAGTGAGAAAGAAGACATATCCTGTGTTTTTTTTTAGTAATATCCTGTTCTCATAAATATTCCTAGGAATCTGAAACATTTGGAACATTATATGAATACAGGGGATTAAAATGGAATATTCCTTGAATATTCTGTGTTATATGGGATTTTGCAAAATTATCGTAGAATTACATCAAAGTGTCATTCTCTGAAATAGCACCAGAACTCGTGTGCAATTCACGAATGTCTCCATTCTCAGGAGTAGCTCGTTTACAGTACGCTGTTTGAAAATAACTGATCAACTACTAGATACACTGTTAATATGGTTTATTCAAAAACGGAAAAAAATCTCGAATTTGAGAACATTTTGATCTCAATCTGGCTCCGACGAAATTTTGCTCGATTTTGAACATGTGATGATGTTCAAGAAATCAGAAAAAGGTTTCAAACATGAGATAAAACTACTCGAAAATGAGTTTAAATTTCTGCTCGAAAATGAGAAAGTTGGGACTATTTTCCAGAAATGAGAAAAGTGACGAAACATGTGCTCAAAATGTTGAGAACGTAATGACTCAAAATATAGCTCCGGAGCTACGAAAATAGTGAAAATTGAGAACATTTGTTTTAAAGTTTTGAGAGAGTAATCACTCAAAATCGTTATGAGAGCTGAAAAAATGAGAAATTGTTTTTTTTTTTCGAAATTAAGAGAAACATATTCACATTGGGAGAAGGAATTTATATTCAAAATGACGTTGAGAGCGAATGAAGATAAAAAAATATGCATTCAAAATTGTCCAAAGCATAACATGTAGTAGGACTACACTTCTAACAAACAGTAGAGAACTTTATCCGTGATCGCATCAGTGTTTCTCATCTCCTTTCTGCAACCACAGAAAGACCTCCACTACGTCTAACTATAGATAAACGAAGGCGGCAAACACAAAAATATTTATTGAACAGAGGATAAATATAAATATTCCCTCTACATGCTGTTTTTTTGTATTTCTTTAACTAGCCGAAGCTAGTACCCACCCGAAGGTTACGTCCTCTATTGGGGATTAGGTTTGAGGGATTGTTTGGAAGCGAAGTGTGAGGAGGTCTAGGATATACTCTATTTTCAAAATTTTATTTCTATATCAACTTAAATTTAATTAGTTATAGGACATTGTAACCTTTGCGATTACAAACATTGTAGAGATAAAGGAAGAGTGATTGTGAAGATAAAACGAAATGCGATTGACGCCACAAGCACATTAGGGACGTCAGTAGACACATGCAGTTATCTTCTCGCCCCGGAGCTGCTCGGGGCATCGATGGGAGACATTTGGAGCCCTATTAGTGACATAGGTCTACTGTGCTCTAATGAAAGGCAGGATCAATGGCGGTGGAGTGTCTATGAACAAAAAAGTCGGTTAGTCCGGTGTCAGAATGGTTTGCTGGGATCGTATAATAATATATTGTAAACAGGAAGGAAAGGTGTGGGTGTACTATGTGAGTGTATCTTGCGTAATCAACAGCTGTATCCATTGTTTCGTTGAGCAGAGGATGATTATTCTGAAGGTTTGGGAACAACTTGACTCTGAGCGGTTCTAAGTGTTGTAGGATATGTGGAAAAGTCATTCGCTCGTATAAGTCTTATGTCGGACCGGGAAGCTTGATTCGATAGACAATGCGCAAAGCGTGAAATTCGAGTACTCTGAGTTTTTCATAGTAAAATGAATCGGCAGCTATCCAGACAGGATGTCCATAGGTTACTATGGGCCTAAGAAAGATTTTGTATTTATTGATGACTGTATTTTCTCGTAGCCCCACGTTGTACCAGTCAGTCTTCGGAGCAGGTTAAGGCGGTTATATGCTTTAGTGGTGATGTATTGCAGATGGGGCTTCCAAGTAAGGTGTTTGTCAAAGATTAATCCAAGGTATTTAACGCTATCCGATGGGTGCAGTGCTGAATTGTCGAATTGTATATCCAGAAGATTCGGGATGCGTTGAACTTTCGAACGTTTTTTTGCGAGGTGAGAAGACTATGGCTTGTGTTTTTGTTGGTTTGAACTTTAATCTCCAGATGTTGCACCAATGAATGAAATTGTCTATGGCTTTTTGCATTGACTTATTGATATGAGACATAGTATTTCCTAGTGCGAGAAAAGCAGTGTCATCAGCGTACTGAAATATGTGTACTTCAGCGGGAAGAGGTAGTAAGTCGGCAACAAGTAGTAAGTACAATAGCGGCGATAAAGCTGATCCTTGTCGAACACCTGAATTAATAAATATCGGGAAGGAAAAACTGTCGGTAATGTAAACGTAAGTGAGACGACAGAACAGAAAGTTAAAGATGAAACGAATATAGCTGATTGGAAGATGAAAATTAAGGAGTTTTGAAATAAGACCCTTATGCCATAGCTAGTCAAACGCCTTCTCAAGGGCAAAAGCAGAAGACAAGATGGTTTTGATCGATTATAGTGATTGTTGACGATATTCGTGAGTCGCAACAATTGGTCATTGACACTAAACGTTGGGCGGAAACCTGTTTGTGATGTCGATACAGCTGTTGGTCAGTGAGATGATTGTGCAGACGTTTCACAATGATACGCTTGTCTGACTCACTTCTCTGAAGGCTTCTCTGACTTTAAAAACATTAGAGTTTTCGATGTTTTCCAATCAGGTGGGATGTGACCAGTGCTGAGTATAAACGTGAAAATGGATGCTAATAGATGAATGAGAATGTATGAATCTTCCTTAATGTGGCGATAAGTTATGTTATTGATCCCTGGAACCGTATTGCGCTTGCGAAAAATAGTTCTGGTAGTGTCGTCAATGGTGATAGGATCTGTGAGTGGGTTATTTAGTTATAGTGCGTGTTCGCTATTTGGTTGTAGATGTGGTGAGTCTAGATTGAAACGATCGGCTGAATGATGTCGTTAAGGACGTTGTGGTGATAACGATGTGAAAATTCCCTTAAGATGACTAGCGAAAGCATTGGCTTTTTCCTGGCTGGTAAGTAAGGGTGTGTCTCGAACTATGATAGGATATGTGGTTCGTGAATTTCTGCCAGTGAAATTGGTAAATCGCTTGCATGAGCAGTCTCGTCTAGGTTATTGCAGGTTTTGATCCAGGAACGAAATTTGTAATTTTGGATATAATTGCGTACTACTCGTTGTAGTAGTCTATGATGAAGTGACTCAATATTCCCTGTATGAGTATAATCTCGAAAAAAATGCCATGACCTTCATACCATCGTGAGATAATGTGGAGGTACCTTTGGCTTAAAAGGAATATGTTCAGATGTAGGTATGAACTGTGCAGAAGCTGAGTGAATTGAGAAAGTAACATTGTCTACGGTGCTATATAGAGTATCCTCGTTATGTGGTGGTTCTACATTCGTAATTTTGTTTGTCAGAAAATTTCGATATTGATTCCAATTTGCTTTGTCGAGTCGTGGTGTTATACGCGGTTTGATGACATACGCAGACTGGTGGTTTGGTTGATTAATGGTGAGTTTGACAGGTAAATGGTCACTGCATATCGGATCAAGGACTTCTATGTGATATCGTTTTGCTAGATTTAATTATGTGATTACAATATCTGACGTTGTATTTGATTCTGGTCTAGTTGCTTTCGGCAGTGTATGAAATTGTCCATTTGTATCCGTAACTATGAAATTTAGTGAGACAAAAAGTAATGAGGAATATGGATATTACACAAAAAACAAGATTATCAGTCTCTGTGCAATGACTGATGCGTCAGACTAACTCGAACCCTCCGACAATGTAAAAATGCCGTCAATCCTAAGGTGGTGGTATTTGTACATATCTCGCCTGTGCGTATCACTACACAGGGTCCTCGTTAATACACTAACCAACTAGTGTTAGGTTAGGTTAAGTTATGCATGCTGTATTTTTTTCGCCCGAGACCTAAGGCCTCTTTGTTAGGCACCAGAGTGACTAACACCCACTAGAGGGTTACGCGCTCTCTACAGAGAATGGGAGTTTCGGTGAGGAGGATTTTTAGAATTGGAGGTGGTCTTTGGGATGTAGGAAACATTTATTTATCCTTTATTTAATTTTAATCTCATAACTTGGACGTTATTAGCATTTGCTTACAACCATTTTGTTGGTTTACGTGAGCTGGGATGAAGATGACTAATGATTAATGGGGATGAAGTACAATTTCGCACCACAAAAATTTAGACGGACAGGTGAGGGTGAATCCTCTTGCTGAGGGGCGACTCTAAGCGCAATGTGTGACAGGTGAGCCCTTTTCGTACACTAATGGAGACAGTGAAACTATGGGGGCGAAAGTTGAGATGAATTAACGTGAAAAATATGGGTCAGTATGAGCTGTCATATGTTATACAGTAGTTTCAAGGGGGTTGGTGTGTTCGTAGATGTAGGGACTAGAGTAGGTTTTTTGTAGGTTGATGTTAAGAACTGTACGTGCTGCACATTGGAGTTGGATTAGACATTGGTTCTTTGAAAGGGGTAGAGATTTTGCAAGGAGATTGTAATAAAGGAAAGAAACTGTTCAATTGTGATGGGTTGTGAACGATAAATGATGGGTGGGTTGGATGATTCCGTTCTGCAGGTCGGAGTGGTAATACAAGTCCGGGGTTGCCAGGGGTAGGTTCAGGTCTGTCTTTGCATTTCTAGCTGTATGTAGGGTGCTGTTTGCCACAGCCATTACATTTTGGTGGTTGATTTAGGTTAGAACAGTCTTTGGTGAGTTGTGGGCCAGTACAGTAACTACATGTAGGTGTGTTCTGACAGTTTGAGGTATTATGGTCATTATAGGTTTGGCAGTGTTCAAATCTGGTAGGCAGAGGAGGTTGAGAACGAGGTGGTTCAACACGGTATCGTTTTCTGTAAATAAAAGCACCGGCTGTGAGTAGGTCTGTGATTCTCGCTGAATGATGAGTGAGGACGCGTACCATGTAGCTAGACGTTCCGGTTTTAGTTGTGATCCTGATGCACTTCGTAATAGTCTTCCCTTCGGTCTTTAGCTCCTGTTCTATTTCTTCATCCGTTAAATCCGGGTAAATTCCTCAGATAACGACGGAAAGCATCGGAGGTCTTCGTGGAGATGGCTGATTCTTTAAGTGTGGAGTGTCTAGTCGTACGAATGGTGCAGATGGTCCAAAGGTCTCCATTTGTCTCTGATTTTTTTTGCTAAATTGGGTTCGGTAGATTTTACAATGATGCCATTTCGTTTAGGAATAATCAGGATGATAATGTCTCGAGGTACGTATTTTAGAAACTGTAGGAAGTGCAGTTTTGTATTTTGAAACTTTTGATCAAACTTGGTCAGCAAGAAAGAATGTGTTGCAGTTACAGAAGTGCCGCTGACAGTATCCTCGTAGTCGCTGTTTTCAATGCTGTGGTCGGAGTCATATTCGCTTAAAGTATGTATTTTTTGGCTGGTGGTGAGCGTTCAGAATTGTAAATGGTCGATGAAACGTTTCGTTCAGTACTGCATTTGCCTTGAGCTTTCGTCTTTATTGTTGCTGAATAAGAAGGTGGATCTTGATATGGTGGTCCTGCCACTTGTTGTGGGAGACGATGTCTTCCAGTCTCTGGTTGATGATTAGACATTATAAGTAGTTCTCTAACTGTCAGAAGTATGGCAAGGGTGAACACATTTGCCAGTTCAGTGATAGTGAGCGTTATAAAAGTCGTGGTGAATGATAATGACCACTGTGGCTTCCCTAAGAAGCAGCAATACGTCTTCTCGGTGATGTCGACCTGTGATAAACACACCCAGTCCTCCACAAAATCTTAGCAAGTAAAAAATACTGGTACTCAAACTGTATGGCAACAGAGGTTTTCCGAGGTAAAATGTGATAATACATGCTGTATTTTTTTAAGTTTACCCGTTCAAAGGGGTACACAATTTCTTCGGTAAGGGATTTATATGTATTGAGGTTTGCCTTTATTTATATGGGGCAAAGTGTGTTTTGGGAATCTCTTTATTTAGTCTTTGAGGCATCAATTAGGATTTTGGGTGTATCTGTTTATCCATGGGAAGAAAATTGTTCTGTGGGTGGCCGGACTACTGGGGCATAGAATAATTGAGTGAGGTGCAAAAGACGCCACAAACACAGGGGTTTGTTAGTTAGACGAGTGCAGTGTTATCCTCTGCTCTGGGGCTGATGAAAAACAGATGAAGCCCGCTGCATTTCTACATTGATGAAACACTAGTGCTGTGATGGGTATATATAAGGGCTAAGATGAAATGGTCTGTAGATGGCGAAATCGGATTTTTAGGGATCATTGTTATTCAGGGTGTTATGATAGAGCGTAAGAAGATGTTGTAACGGTGTGTATTGATATCATGGGGACGGTGTCACGAAGAATGTCGTGATGAAAAGAGTCAAGAAAGAGAGGATTTCCTTCTGCAATGGCCTTGGTGATGTGTTTTGTGCGGAAGGATTCTAAGTGCCGGATGATGGTTGGAAAGGTAATGCGGCGGTATAGATCGGCGGTGGAGGCTGGGAGTTTTATTCGGTAAAATAAGCGGATTGCGTGACATTCAGAAATGGCAAGTCGGTTGTATAGGTTTTCTGAAGCAGAGACCCAGCTAATGTTGCCATGGGTGAAAGGAGGTCTAAGAAAAACTTTATAGGTTGTAATGACTGTGTCTGTGTGCAAACCTCAGGTTTTACCCACTAGCCGCCGTATAAGGTTAAGTCTATTAGTAGTTTCAGTCTTGATTTTCTGTAGTTGTGATTTCCAGGTGAGTTGTGAGTCATATATAACGCCGAGATATGTTACTTGGGAGGATGGTTGGATGAGTGTGCCGTTTACATTGATATTTAGAAGAAGAGAATTCCGTTGGATGCAAGAGCGGCAGCGAGGGGGAAGAACGATGAGGGCTTGTGTGTGTTTTGTTTTTAGATTTGATATTGAGTCGCCATTTAGAGCACCAGGAAATATATGCATCAATGGCAGGTTGGAGAGTGCAATTTATTTCTTGGATAGTTCTAGCGGTAGTTAAAAAGGCTGTATCATTGGTGTATTGATAAAGTGATACATTTAGAGGTAAATGAGGCATGTCCGCAACATATAAGATGTAGAGTAAGGGTGAGAGAACGGAACTCTGGGGAACTCCACTATGTATAAAGACGGGATTTGGTAGAGTATTATTGACATGAATGTAGGTCATAGATTGCAAATGAAAGAATGGATACAACGGGTGTACGAGTTAGGGACATGATAATGATGGAGCTTAGCGATAAGTCCAGCATGCCAAATTGTATCGAAGGCTTTTTCGAAATCAAATAATAAAAGACAGGAAGGTTTAGAAGTATTGAAATGATTGGTGATGGCGGTGGTGAGACGCAAGAGTTGATCTGCGATGCTAATCTGGGGTCTCAAAACCGGCTTGATGGAGAGGGAGAATGTTATGTTCGGTTATGTGGGAGTGCATGCGACTAACAAGAATACGTTCGAAGAGTTTACTGAAAACAGAGGTTAATTGGATGGGACGGTAGGATGATAAAACAGTTGGAGGTTTTTAGGTTCGATGTAGAGGAGTGTTTTTGAAATTTTCCATTAGGGCGAATAGAATCCAGTACATAGAATGAAATTGTAGATGGAGGAAAGGAGTGTATAAAGGATAGGAGGGGAGGATTTGATAAGCTTGTAAGTAATTTTGTCGAAACTAGGAGCGGTATTACGTTTTGGTCGAAGGGTGGTGCGAATATTATGGGAGTAGTGAGGGGAGAATTTTCGAGGCGGTGATGTGTGCCAGGTTGTAAGTGTGGGGAGTCTGTTGACGAGAGGAATGAGGGTGAGATGGGGATGATGGGCAGTAGGGGTAAATATATCTTGAAAGAAGGATGCAAAAGCGTTTGCTTTTTCAGTATATGATTGGAGGTGTTTGTTATTATGGATGATAGGATAGGTGGTATGGGCACGTTGTCCGGTTAACTGGTTACATTTTTGCCAGAATTTGGTAGGATGTAATGTAGTTGAGAGTGAGTTACAGGTAGAGATCCAACGACGGCGTTTGTAAGCGTCAAGGTAGTTGCGGACCATGCGATTCCAACGTCTATGTTGTTCTAATGCAATCTTGTTTTGAGTGCGTTGAAAGTCTCTAAATGCTCGGTGACATGCAGAGATTATGGCTTGGTATTGGGAAGGAATAAGGGTTTGTGAGTGTAACGAGAGCGGAAATGTATATTTTCTTGTGAGGCAATTTCAAGTGAGTAGCTGAGATGATCAACGAGAGCATATAGTTCTTGTTCAGTGGCAGGTTCAAGTAAGTCTTGAAGTGATTCTGTAAGATCTGCTTGGAATTGAGGCCAGTTTGCATGATGGTAATCTAAGAATTGGGTAGGTGGCTGATGATATTGCGGCCGTGGAGTATTGGAAATATCCAGTAATATTGGGGCATGGTCGCTGCAGAAAGGATGAAGAAGTCTTAGATTGTTGATATTAAAGAAGGAGAGCTAATAACGACATCGGGTGTAGTATTACCGATAGGTCGTGAGGGGGATGGTAGGTCGTGTAGCTTGGTGGCCAAGACATTTGAAATGTGGTTATTAAATTGAAGGATATTCGTGCGCCTGTGAATATTGATGTCGGCCATAATAAGATAATGGCGGAAATTGTTGTCGACGTATTGAAATAATTCGTAGGGGGATAGGATGGCCTGGTCTGACATAAATGGTACAAAACGTTTTTGGTTTGGATCGAAGATATTAAGTTCCGAATGTATGTTCTGGGAGATTATGTGAAGCTGGAAAAGTATGGTGGTGAACTGGCAGAGTATGATAAGTACCTATTGCTGTGTCTCCATTGACCCGAAGATATGGTCCTGAACAGTCATGACGCTGAACTTGATATTTAGGAATCCGAGGATGGTGCTTAGGGGTGAGATAGGTTTCGTTGAGTGCAAAGGCTGTAACGTGTTCGTCCTTTAGTAGTTGTTCAAAGACTGACTGTTTTATGAGTTGTTAAGGATCGAATGTTTAAGAAAAGAAAGGTAACTGTCATGATGATTAAAGTGCAGCCCAATCTGAGTCATTTAGAGAGATCGATTGTATGGAGAAATGTGCGTATGGTGCAGTGTAGGTAGTAGAAAGATGTAAGCCAAAGAGTTGTTTAGCTGTATTGTCTATTTGAGTGAGTATATGATGACGGAGAAAATGATGAAAATTTTGAAGTACAATGGTGGTGAAACGGAGTAAGTCTTCAACAGTGATTGGTTCTTTTAATGAATTTGTGGGAGCAGTAGCAGTATCAGTGGTACGAATAAGTACTGTAAGTTCTGGTTTTTCAGGGATAGGTTCTGCCTTCTGAAGACATTTCTAGCTATACGTTGGATGGTTTTTGTGACAAGTGTTACAGGAGGGAGGCTTTTGAAGATTCGTGCAGTTTGATGTAGCATGATTTTCATTGCAGTGTACACAAATGGGTGCGTTTTGACAATCCTTGGTGTTATGAGAATTATGTGATTGACAGCGTTCGCATCTGAGAGGTATAGGAGCTACTCAACACGGTGTCGACGTCTGTAAATGTAAGCCCCGTTTTGAAGCAGATCGTCAATTGTCTGCTTGGAGTCCAACAGAACTCGAACTAAGTTAGTTGCACATAATCCAGCTGACGCGTTTGACTTCATAACATTCAAAGTGGAGTTCATCCATAAATTCGTCATCGGTATATGTTAGTGGTACTCATTTGAGAACTACAGAAAGTGTAGGAGAGTGACGAGGAGGAGGTTGTTGCTTTTTTGTAGTAGGAGTTAATGATTTAAGATTTGCGTTAGGTCCAAAAATGGTATAGGAGACTTTGTTCAAGATCGAACGGGTAAGGTTTGGATCTGGTGACTTGATAAGAATTCCATTTCGCGTGAAGACAATTTCCTGTATGTTTGCTCTTGGATAGTATTTTTGAAGTTGGATCAAGACGTGCTTTGGATTGGAGAATTTCTGATCAGCTTTTGTGAGAAGAAAACTGAAGATCGGTGGATGGTCATTGGCAGCAGTAGAAACCTCCATGTCTGATGAGTCTGCATCGTTGTTGTCATGAGTAGATTTAACAGGAGATCTAGATCGATTACGTTGTTCTTTCAGTTTGTCAGAATGAAGATCGTCCCCTGACCTTTAGATGAGTTGTGGTCCATACTGATCTTTGTCACCCGGTTTTCCTGTGAGTTTTCGGGGAGTGGAGGTATGGCCTAAGCCAGAAGAGACGAACTCTCTTGAAGATGAGAGAGCTAATCGTCAAACAGTCTCAATGAAATGAATGAGATGATAAGAACCACTGTGACTCTCCTAAGAGGCAGCAATTCGTCCTCTTGGAAATGTTGACTTACGGTAACCACTAAGTCCTCCACAAAGCTCAATCAAAAAACTGGTACTCTTACTGTTTGGCAACAGTGTTTTTCCCAGATATGTAAAAGTTGACATGCTGTGTTTTTTTTCTTTTAAAGCTATTTTTTTAATTGGTTAGAAGCGCTTATTGACGTGTTAAGGCATAGAGAAACGCTATGCACTACTTTTAATATTTCTTTCGATCTTTTGCTATCTCTTGTTAACAATATTAACAAATCAAATACAATTTGTATGTTAATGACAAGTAGTTTTCAGTTTGATTACGTCATAACATAAGGCTGAGACTGTTTCGAAGAAAGTCTTTATAATTCCTGATGAATGCAACACAGAAGGAAAATAAAAAGTTTTGCATAGTCTACTTTAACGGATGAATATTTTTATTACAAAAGATACTACCGGAAATGTCCATTACAGTTACTGCATTCTACATTGAATCTAAACGAAAAAAAAAGCTAAGTAATACTTTCATTATAGATGAAACCAAAGTGTCCCCGTATAAATTCAAATAATATCATAACCTATGCAAAAGAAGGAGTCAAGTCATAGCAACAAATGGAGGTATTAAGCGAATTCTGGGGCTTGCCACTTTAGTCAAAGTCATAGATTTTCCCACCGCTGTCCATGACTAATCCAACAATTTATGACCTATCTTTCTCTGAGTTGTAATGCCTGAGATCAAGGAGGAGCACAAATGGATAATACTAAGTATCTAGAAAGGGCCTGCCAATTTTAAGGTTAAAGTTATTTGTTATTCCACAGTTTTAAGTCATTAGAAATCCAATTGTGTATGGTTCATCTCTGTTGGACTTGTACAGTAGTTACTGAGATCTAGGTGATTCAGAAATTGTAAATACTAAGCGATTGAAATTGACCTGCCAGTTTTAGTCACATGCATAGCTTTTCTCACCGTTTCAGACCATGACGAATCTAACGATGTATTGACCATCCCTGTCAACTTACACGTCTTACTAAGATCTAGGTGGGGCACAAATTGAGAGCGACTGGAAAAGACTTGTTAGTTTTAGAGACAAACTGATAGTTTTCCCCACCGTTTCAGATAATTATGAATCTAGCGGTGTATGGTTTATTTCTGTGTAACTTGTAGTTACAGAGATCTAAGGGGACAAAGAAACATACATATGGAGAATACTAAACGATTGGAAAGGACCTATCAGCTTTAGAGCCGTTCTCTTCCCTGAAAGAAGGGGTGGAGACTGGAGGTCCTCCACATCCGGTTCACTTTACCATACTAACTTTGCTGTACTTTCTCTCATCAGTTTAGAAATAGCCAAATAGGTGCATTTTTTTATTCAGAGATGAAAGTTATTTTTTAATGGAAGCAATCGCCTGTATACACGATGGAATAAAATGTAAGTAAAAAAATGTATTATTTGACAGTATTTATACCCAAATTTGTAGTCAAATTGCTATATTTTTCAAAAAAAGAAAAACATCTCGGAAATATATCGTGAAATGGGATTAGGAAGAAAGCGGCCAAGACTTTTTACATACACTCCCGATATTGTTCAGCTTTCACTGGATAGTTGATCATAGACCTGTCATGCAGGATAGCCAGTTTCGGTAAGAGTTGAACAAGGGGACGTACAAGTATTACGTGAGCACATTTGTTGTTTTAAATCCCATCCTCCCCTTGTAAGCAAAAATAAGCAAATACCCGATCCCCTCCCCTTGTGTTTACGTAAGACATTAAATTTCTTGTCGTTATTTCGTAGTCCAGAAAACTGTTTAAATTCCTCAACTTACACTAATATGTTTTAGATCGAATATTACGTAAGTATTGATTTGATATCCCCTCCCATTGTAAGCAAAAATATGCGAAGCTTGAACCCCTTTCCCCAGTGAATGCTTACATAATACTTGAGTAACCTTCAAATACTAGTGAATTTTGGTCTATCTTCGTGTAGTAATCTCACACCAGGCAAATGCCGGGATGGCACCTTCAACATAGGCCCTGGCCGACACCTTCCCGGATCCTTTCCCCTCCCCTATCCCGGCCTGAGCCTTAGATGCCTGAAGGCTATAAATAAAATTCAAATTCAATTCGTGCAATAATCTAGCAGTTACACTGTGCCTTGCTCACCAAAAACACCCTTCGGTTTGATGCCACTTCATTACACAGTATTTATCTCCTTTACTCTAATGAACAGTTACTCAGTGGGAATAGCAATTGTCCACAGCAGTAAAGCAGATAAAAAATATATTAAACTGGTACAACTAATTACTCTGTCGCACGTTTTCATTGATAAAACGTTACATGGTTGTAGGTCATACATGGCAATATTCTAGCATATGTATTTCTGCTGGATGACTCAATAAATAACATTTCCTCGCCGAATCTACATGTTTAGGCCTCTCTGTAGGAAATTTAACAAAGGGTAAATTAAAAAATCGTACTAGGAGAGTATATATTTATTTTTATATATACCTAACAAGTTTGACAGTATATCCTATAAGCACAAATATATATATAAAGCAATGGAATGTACTACAAATATAAACTGAACAATATTTTATGGAACTACATAATTGAAACTACATTTGATTAAGCGGTTTTGGTTCAAAGAGGCTATAAGTAGTCAGCACGACGACTAATCATCGCCGCTATATGTGTTTTCGAGACCGGAGTCTGCTGTTATTTCAGACATTTATTGTTTTATTTTATTTCATACACTGGCGATAATGTAATTATATTTATTACACTCATAATATCTAGTATGACACAAAAATCTTAGAAATATTATTTTCGAGTATTTCAAGAATACAAACTGGAATCAAGACCATAACATGTATTTCTTACACTAATAATACGTAGTATAATTCTCTCTCGCTCTCTTTCTATATATGTATTACAGAACTCGCAAGTTCATTGACGCAGTAACAAACGTTCGCCATTGGAATCTAACCAGGGAAACATCAGGCCAGTTTTCATTACGAACATTAACTCTCGAAGACCCCTTCTAATATTGTCATCCCAACGGCATCTTTCTCTTCGGTTTACTCACCACGACGGAATATATTAATTTTCCCCCAACCCGAGCTTCCCCTTCACCCTGGCCTGCCCGGCTTAGCCAACACGATTTCATTATTCTTATAGGATCGGGTGAATTATATCGTGACGTGCTCCTGGTACACGAGAAGGATTTTGTTGTGCTACTAGCGTACAGTGTTCAAGGGATGCCCAAAGAGAAAATGGTTTCCTACCATCGCAAAATGCCTCCTTTAGTCCTATTACTGTTTATTGTTTCAGTATACTACTGGGTGTCTATTTAGTTCTCGATCAAGTTGATACAGAAAACAAGACATTGTATCGTCGTATAGTTTTCACTAAAATTCTTGTGGTTTAAAAGTGATCTACATAAGTCAGTTGAATAGAAAATTATTTTATGTTTTATTTTCAATGTTGAAATTTATGAATCTGGCAATGCGGCTTGGAATACTCTGATGTTTTAAAGATAATCAATATAGTTTATCAAAGTGTTTGAAATATAATGTGTGATACATTGAAACAGTTTTATCTAAAAAAAAAAAAAACTATTCTCGTGAATATTTTGTATATTTTCATAGTGATTCCAATTACTGTGGTAATTAAACGAACATAACGAAGAATTAATAAAATTATCGTAATTCCCGCAGCAAAACTGGAGATGATGATGAGTTTCCTTCTCTCTAATTTATCTCTGAAGATGTTTATGAAAGGAATTTCAAATAAAATAATTAAATTTTACACTGTATTTGGAATTTATTTATGCCATTTGGCACCTTTGGCACAGGCCTGGATGGGAAAGAGTAGGGAATGAGGAAAGTATCTGCCAGGACCTTTCCTAAGGTACAATCCAGACATTCGTCTGGTAAGACGGGAAGCCCTAGAAAACCTCAATCAGAATAGTTGACCGTGGAGTTCGAACCTGTGTACTTATCCATTGCCGATCCTAAGTCAGTACAAGGTATTTGGAATTCTGAAGATGGTAACAAAGGGTTATGAAAAAATGCGTGTCAGAAGATTAATTCTTATTAAGGGCTCTTGTTTCGTTAGAAAAAGTTTTGAAGCCTATATCACCCTCCAACTGTTTAACCGTCTCTCGACAACTTTCAACCCAGGAACTACTGGGGTCCCAAAATGGTTGAGGTGTCATTGGAAAGGTTTCGGCAAGACAAGTTGAATTGAATTTTAATTTTATTTGTGGCTTTTAGGCATCTAAGGCTCAGGACGGAGAAAGGATTCGGAAAGGTATATGTCAGGGCCTATGTTGAAGGTGCCATCCTGGCATTTGCTTTGTGTAACTGAGGAAAAACTGGAAAAGCCTCAGTCAGGATGCTCGGTCGCTCGGATTACCATGACATCCCGAATGCTACACCAACCCTCTACCACTGATCTACGGCGCGGTTCGGTAGGACAAATTCAAGATCGTAATATAGTATGCATGTTCGGAAGGACGGAGAAAAAAAAAAATAGCAACTATGTAACAGCATGTAACATCTTGTGATATAACAGCTTTATCATGAATAGTGTTTAATTAAACTTTTGGTGTAAAATGGTGTTAATTTGATATATTGATAATGCTGTTATGAACCTTCTGTTTGAAATGTAGTGATTTATAGGTTCAGAGATAGGTAACTAAGTTTTGGTAAAAAGGTGATATGACGGAAAAAGAAGAACAGTTCAACTATGAGTTGGAAAAAGCACAAGTTGCTTTCTCCGGAAGTCCTTCGCAAGATAGACAATGCACTGGCTAGTGGCTATGACCATAAAGGGGCTGAAGGAATGTGTGACATCTGGATAAAGTCAGGAGCTCATTCCCCCACCCTCTATTTACGTCTGGACACAAACGTGACCCCGCGAAGAAAAAGAAAACGAAACCAAAATAAAACAAAGGTTTTTTTTTTGCCATAACCAATGTTGCCGCATATATGGTATATATTAGAAACATGTAAATTACTTTATGTAAAAGAACATTGAAGCCATGATTCATTTTGTATGGGTCTCAAGTGCTTGCTTGCAAAATTGGAAGTCATTAACTTCATTACTTTCCGATTTATTTTAATAAAAATTTACATGCTTTTAGATATGGGAAACCATTCACTGTCCCAAGGGTGAGAAATCACCTTAAAGTGTTGTTACAAAATACAGCATTTTGTCATTTAAATTTTTAAAGTTACTGCCACCCGTTTAGATATTGCCGAGACGCCCGTGTTCAGAAACATCACCAAGTGATATATATGGTAGGAAAGAATAAGTTGAAGTCTTAGCTAATCTCTCTTTAGATTAATTTCAGGTGACGTTAAGGAAGCAACCTTTTTTTTTTTTCATTCTCTAGGAACTTTCCCATGTTTTCAGATTAACAGGACCTTATTAAATGAGTTACGGTTGCTCTGTTCGGTGCTTCGTATTAGGCATTTCGGCTGCGCATTTCGATATTTATGTTCAATGTTTCGATTTGATATTTACTTCGGTATTTTGCTTATATATTATGCTCGACATTTGTGTTCGATAGTAATTGGTAATCATTGCTGCTACTCAACAGTTATACTTTCTATTTTAATAATTTCTCTAATTCTACTTCGTTTGAAAATCAGTATTTGATATTACTACATACATGAACTAAGAGTTACCTTTAGCAACTGCAACAAAGGAGACAATATATGTAACAAGAAACCTTTATCGTAATACGGAAGTTCACGTAACATTTGGTGCAAAAGCACACATATCTAAATACGAAACACAATGTTTCCTATATATGCAACCAGAACGTGACTACGCTTATTATTTAGAGGAAAACATATCTTCTTAAGTAGAAAAAAAAACATTGAAAAGTATTTGGAGAAGAAAATTATTTTAACACTGCTAAACAAAATTGCATCAAGCAGTCATTGTCGCTTGTCATCAAGGGAAAAGTGCAAAATATTTGCCAGGGCTGTCATAGTATTTCGAACTAATTAAGACCTTGACACGTGCATAGTAACTCCAGGTTTTTTGTAACACTGAGTAGACGATTGTATACAGTACCCAGAGACATGGCAGTGTGTTGAGTCAAAGAGGAGAGGTGAGTCATTAGTATGGTTATTACAGGCATGCCGCGGCACACGTTTGCAGTAGCAAATCGTGTACTAATCGTCATGTTCATACAACAACGTCTGACAAAATAGGACGTATCCCTGATTGTTCGCTGCAATCAAAGTGGCGTATCGCGTGCATGGCACATATTTACGGAGAGTGGATCGACAGCCGATAAGCCCCGTAAAGATCAGCCACTCAACAATACAGTTTCGCAAGGTCAATTCATTCACCTTTTTAATAGTCCTACTGTCACTACAGATCTGCAGAGAACTGCAGGGTGCCACAGGTGTAAGTGTGTCATTACAAACAGTGTGCAATCGTTTCCATGATAGAGGGTTTCATGCACATAGGCCCTACAGAGTACCACGACTCCGTCAGAACCACATGGTAAAACATTTACAATAGGTGCATCAAAATTGGACACGGGATAAAACAACTCAATATCCCTTTACCGATAAATTATGCGTTGTGCTGCACTCTGATGGAGATTCAGGGTGCATCTTGCGCCATTCATGTGTGGATAGCACGTGGGTAACGTTTAAATGGAAACTACCGCGTAGAATATGAGCAAACGGAAGATTCCGGACTGTTCTTTGCATTTATCACTGTAGGTCGCCGTACACCCCTTGTCCACATTCAGGGAATTATGACTGCCGGAACTTACGTGCCTTCCACCCTTGAACCCATATACAGTGAATTTGAACGAGCGCATACACCATATTTCACGGTAGTTGCCGATAATGCTCGTCTACACCGTGCCAGGGTTGTGACCGAATCCTTGGAGACACATTGTATCCGAACAAGGAAGTGGCCCCGCTTTCCTCTGATATAAACTGTGTGGTGCATGCCTGGTCTTTGCTGAAACAAGCAATTGCCAATTGTTCGCAGCCCCCCTCCAAAAAACACTAGAAGAGCTCATCTGTGCTGGAGTGGGAAAATTAGATATTCTACTTCAGAATGTCGTCGAAAATCTAATTTGCGGTATGCCCCGACGCGTCGAGGAGTGTATACACATGCCTGGACGCTTAACAGGTTACTAACGTCTGCGAATGGTTGGAAATTACCCGTTAGTTTTGGTTGGAAACACATATGGATTTGGTTAGGATTAGTACTCCAAAAGCAAACACTCGATAATGTGTGTTGTATTGTATGAAATCTTCGCAAGTATGACATTTTTCTTGTGTATTGTTTTCTTTGTGCTGACACAGGTATGTATTTGGCATCTATCGTAGCCACACGTGCACTACTTTGTAATATCAAACCAACTATGTAGTATGCAACTATGTAATACTGTATACTGGTAAATACTTTAAGATAAAAATAAAATATCAGTAATATAGCATGTAAACAATACAGAAATATGTTTGTTTTCGAAAAAGAAATTAGAATAATTGATGGGGTATTAGAATTGATAATCTTACATCACTAAATTAGAATGAAGTAAATTTATCAAGTAGCGAAATCGTCAGTTGGAACAAGGAAATAACGCAAGAAATGCGAAAGTCGTTTTTAGTGCACAAAACTTTTTCAATGAATAGGTTCACAGTGTTATTTGGAAGAAATAAATTATGTACTTATATAATCAATTGTATTTCGAACTGAAGTTTTCTATCTATTCATATCCACTAACGGTTTACGAGAACTTATTATCCTCTTGGAACTGGTGATACAATCATGAACTCATTTATGAGAAATCCTAATTTTAAAAGAAGCGCACAAACAAATGTCATAATATTTTCTCGAGATTTAATGGATATTCCATTGCAGCCCGTAAGGAAGTAAAATTTTGCTGTTAGTGCCGTGTTAGCTTTCTTTAAAGAATAAAAATAATAAAAGAAGGAATGTATGTGAACCTGTAAGTCAATTTATACCACTTAATAATTTAATAATTTTTCTTGTTTACCCTTGTTTAGTGAGATGTTTGAGAATTTTAACGATTTTTTTATACATTTTATTTTAAATCCTTACTTCATGTGACGAACAACAGCGTGCAACTATATCTACACGGGAAAACAATATTAGAATCGCTTGGTATGATTCACGAACCTATATGTTTGATTGTATAACGTTTTACAGTAAGAGATTTTTAATCCGGCATGTTCGGCACCACGCCCATACCGGATTAGTGATTTTGGCGGAATATTGAACATCAATATAGTTTTAATAGGAATAAAATAAAAATTAATACAGTACAATAAAATGATACTTAAATCAAGTTGAACATGTAATAAGCTGCTGTACGGCAAGAAAGTATACAATGAGCGTTACGGTCTTAAAAAGTCTAGGATATCACGTCAAAAAACGCCCAAATCAACCGAAGAATCTGAACAAGATTTGCTCAATCGGTGCCGGATTACAGAATTTGCCGAACCGAAGAATGTGGGATTAAAGTGCATCTACCAAATTTTGAAATGTTACATATTCATCTCTAATGTTTTCCATATAAAAGAATATATATTCTTGACTTTATACCTCTTGAGAGGAAAGAGACTTAAAGTTTAGGAATGTAAACTCACTGGAAGAAAACTCGCTGATTACAAAACAGAATATTTACTACTTTTAAAGACGAGGATGAGAAAACCTTAAACTAAGATTATGGATCATGGGTCTGAAGTATACTGACAATTTTATAGCTACCATTCCACTTACCACCAATCAACAACCGGAGCAGCACAGCCAAGCCAACCAAGACGAAGTCGAGTCCAGGCTCGAACCAAGGTCTCTAAGGTATAGAGAGAGAGACTTCTGTCACAGAGACATGGCCAAGTAGTAGGAGGCCAAGCTACACTTGATTACTTCAAACTGAATATCGCGAGCAATCGATAAACGATGTTTTAGTTATCGAAGTTAAGCACTCTCTGTCTGTCATCGACTTCCCGGCGGTTCATGAACTCCCTTACTTCTCAACACTCTGACGTCACAAAAACCTTCCGGGTGGCTCTTTCCATTCCCCAAAACCGCTGAATTGTTAGAAGTTCATTCGCACAAATGAGGAAGCTTTCGAACAAGAGGACAAGCAGCCAGCTAGGAATTACAGCAATGTAGGAACTTAAAACGTAGCACATACTTTGTTTCGAAACGAAATAATGAGGCGATGAACAGGCAAGGAACGAAGCTGAAGAGGCTTGCTTGGCTGGGAAATACAAAATCGAAATAAAGTACTGCACGGCTTGAAACAGACCAAATCCATACTACCAATAATATATACAGCATTATCACTGTGGGATGAAGGACCCCTTTTCTTTCTATATGTTGGTATGCTGCTATCCTCCTCATCCACTTAGTTCCTGGTGATTTTGTCTGCCCATCTTGTATTTGAACGTCGTCTCGGTCGTTTATTTTCTCTAGGAATCCAATGTAGTACATTTACCGTCCATCTTAAATTTGTTCGTCTAGCTATGCGAACCATCGCTTCATCTTTTCCACAGTCTTTGCTATATCTTCTACTTTTATTATTGCGCTAATCCATCCATTTTCTTTCTGACCCTTCTAGTTATTCCTAGCATGCATATCTCCATTTCTCTTTGTGTGACTCTTAATCTTTCAGTAGTATCTCACTTAATGTCTGCGCTTCACAGCTTTACATCATTACAGGTAAAAGACATTGATTATAAGCTTTAGGTTTCAGGCATATTGATAGTATATTTTTGAATATAAAGTGTAATACTCCAAATTAACTCAACACCATTTTACATATTCTATTTATTTCATCCGCCAACTTGGCATTCTACGTTCTGAGCTGGCCTAGGTAACTCATCAACTATGCCTATTGACTCTCCGCTAATCTTTATTTTTTTCTTTGCAGCTTGTTTAGTGTACTTTACTTTTGTTTTTCTTAAATTCTTTTAAGGTAGTTCTGAAATCTCATTACACAGTCCATCAATTCTGGTTTATATTTCTTTTGCACTTGAGATAAACATCATCAGCGAAATGTAGGTAATGAAGATATTCTTCATTCGTCTTTATTCTTATTCATCGGTTTAAATTTTGAAACTCTCTCACCAGCACAGCTCAAAAAAGTTTTGGAGAAATTGAATCTTCTTTCCTTTCCACTTTTCCAACTTTAAATTTTTAACTAAAATTTGGTTCAACTAGTGAAGATGTGTCTCAACGACCCCACAAGCAGAGTACGGATAGGTAATAATATGTCAGATTGTTTCAAGATTTTCAACGGATTGAAACAAGATGATGCCTTGTCACCACTACTGTTTAGCTTTGCGTTAGAATATGCGATTTTAAAAATTAAAGGGGACAAAAAGGGACTATCATTGAATGGTTTGTATCAACTGTTTGTATACGCGGATGATGTAGATTTAATAGAGGACGATATAGATGCACTACAAAGCAACACCGATGTCTTAGTAGAAGCGTGCGATAAGATAGGTCTACAGGTAAAGATAGTAAAAACAAAATACATGATAACAAGCCGAATGAAGGAAATAAAAACATAAGAATTAAGGATGAGGTCATAGAGAAAGTAAACAAATTTAAATACTTGGGAGCATAGGTAAAAAGCAAAAATGAGATCACGGAAGAAATAAAAAGTCGCTTAGTATCGGGGAACGCATGTTTCTATTCAGTCCAAAAACTTTTAACATCGCGATTAATATCAAGAAAATTTAAATTAAAAATATACAGAACGGTTATTCAGCCGGGATGGTTGCGAAAGTTGGAGTACGACCCTAGCGGATGAACATAAATTACGTGTATTTAAAATAAGGTTTTGAGAAAAATATACGGGCCGAAACGAGACGAGATGACTGGAGAATGAAGGAGACTTCATAATGAAGAACTCCACGGACTGTGCGATTCACCAGTTGTTGTAAAAATAATGAAATCGCGATGACTAAGGTCATGTAGCTCGGATGGGACAAAAACGCAGATTATAATCTATCCTGGTTGAAAGGCCGGATGGAAAGAGGCCATTGGGAAGACCGAGACGTCGTTGGGAGGACAATATTAGAATAGATCTTCGAGAAATAGATGTTCGCGATGGAAACTGGCTTGATATTGCCCAGGATAGAACGTTTGTTACTGCGGCGATGAACTTGCGAGTTCCATAAGCCATGGAGTTAGTTAGTTAGTTAAATAGTGAAATAACAGACGTAGCAGTCGAGTAAATATTTCGCATTTATTTGATGTATGCACTTGAAGTTCGATGTTGAAGTGAATTAAGTACTTCTGCGAAGGGGACTGAATCGAATGCTTTTTGAAAACCAACAAATCCTAGACATACTGGAAGATCATATTTATTAGTACTTTCCAGCATCGTGAGGACAATTGGGGAGATACTGTGAATAAAAGACAGTGGCGATCACAGTGAGAGCTTCGACTCTCCTCTCCTAACCCGTCTGGTTAGCGTGGCAGCAGTAGACCAAATCCTTCCTTCGGGGAAAGGCCTCTCATTTATTATTATTTATTTATATAGTAATTATGAAGGCTTCCCCAGGCCCCAGCTATTACAGAATTTAACTATGTTTGTATAACGCTAGAAAGTTCACTGAAGCTTATTATATTCTAACTAATAAGAACAAAGTTTTTGCAGTCACTAAAAATAGACTTGGGAAATAACAGATACTAATGTTAGTCTATGCTATGCTTTGTTATTCAGCTTTTCTAAATTTTATGCTCATCCTTACGCCGCGCTACTGCTTTATTGGACAGACATTGTATTTCTTCTTTTAATTCTCGATCTCGATAGGCATGGTTCAAGAAGCTTCTGTCTTACCTACAGTGAAAAAAAATATTTGGACAAGTTCAACAAAGAGGAAAAACAGGCTATCATATGCAAAACGTGGCTCTATCGAAATCTCTTACCCCTTTTATAATAATTTGGATACATTAGACAGAATGCTATAGAAATAACTACTACTCGGTACACAGGAAACGAAAGAGTGACAACTTCGTAAATTAATCGCAAAGAAAAGTATTTGAATAACCCGATACTACTCTCGAAAGAAATGTTCTAGGTATCCTTTTGTGTAAAAGAGAACTCTGTGTTGTGTATTGAAGCAATGCACACCGTGTCAGGCATACAGAAGCAGTAAGGGGAACAAATTGAGTTGAACAACATTGGAACTACTCGCTTCAACTTCAAATTACGTGCGGAAGGTACTGAGACATAGCCAAGCTTGTTGGAAAGCCATGCTCTACCGTTGGATACATCATAAACTTAAAACAGAGCAATTATTGTGGATCTTTTCTGGTCAACAAAGGAAAGTAATTGAACGGAATGAAACCTACATTCTTCAGTCTTTGAACAAAACTCAAAGAATTAGTTCTACTTCACTTGCCTAGGATATGCAAGTTAATGTTACAGATGTGTAGATGTGTACAAAAAAATGGGATTCAGAAGATGTGGAGCCGGAAACAAAACATACATACCAGAAGAAAGCAGATAGAGGAAGTTCTAATTTTCCAAGAAATATCATTATGACTGCCTGGATTTTTGAAAAAAAAAAAATCTACGACGCGACTAAGATAAACTTCATATCAAGTTATGTGGCGAAAAGAGGAATGGGGCTTTCAGAAAGCAGAACATTGGTTAAACTGATAAAATTATTGGCGGGTCAGTTATGATTCGGGGTTGTGTAATTACAAATGAAGTGGCCAGTATTCATACCCTTGATTCACATCTAAATCCCAATTCTTTCAAAGAATTTTGGGTTGTTCAATGAAATAACTAACATTATGTTACATATTCTAGGCGAGTGAAGTAGCCATATGTTTAGCACTAATTCCTTGAGTTTTGTTCACAGAATGAAGAATGTAGGTTTCATTCCGGGCAGTTAGTTTTCTTGGATGGCCAGAACGGATTTTTAATATACTATACTTTATTGTAATAATTGCTCTGTTTTGTTTCTTTATTATGTATCCAATGGTAAAGAATGGCTTTCAAACAAGCTTGGCTTGACTCAAGCGGTGCGGGTTGTTCCAAAACACTACGTAGACTAGGGTAATGGCACTAAATATCGAACGGCCTCTAAATATCGAACACTTCGCATATTTTGCAAAAACATAAGAATGCTGAAAGCGTTGCGTATTATCTGAAGTTTCTGTACGCACCCTTGTTAATTTCGCTTCATGAAAATCGATAGGTCGACACATTTCGATGTCAGCGTACGCGGGAAAAAATTATAGTCTGTGACTTTGGCGGGAAATTGGAGATATCGTTGTTTTTCTCTTAAGGAGCATTGCAGCAGTTCCGTGCCAGTTTTCCCCCGTGGGATTGTATAATTATAGTGTATCCTTTGAATAATAGCCTTTGTTAACATAAATACGTGTTTATTTCTTCGATATGATGCTATTTTTCACATATTTTTATATTTAACCCGAAAAGAAAATAGTGTTCGATATTTGAAACCCAGTTCATAATATCGAAATGCCGTTCGATAAAAGATGTTCATTTAAGGAAGGGTGTGCTGTTTTTTATCGAACACAATGTAATTGAAGGGGGTATTTGTGATTTAAAGTTTAATTTAAATAAGTTAGTGTTTCCCTTTGAATCGAATACCGCGTTTCTATGATCATGGCTTATAAGCCGTCCACTTAGGACATATATCATAAAAGAAACTAGTGTAGTAATACCAGAGTAGGCCTATGAGTTGTAAAATCTATTAAGTACTCCATAGGCCTATCTATTTTTCATGAAGCCGTGAATGTAGATGACAGTTATAATATAGACTAAGTGCATTTCTCCCTAGTGGTGCTTTTTCAATATTATTTGCCTTTCCGTTTCATAGAAATACATTTTTGTTGTATTTCCTTAACAACTGCTCAGAGCTTGACAATGGGCAAAATTAAGCACCCGAACAAGGAAGGGGTCCCTTATACCAAGGCGAAACCTGCCAAGAAATTGAAACGATGCCAGTATTCGTTATCTGCTTTGATCGAAGCTATTCAGAAGGTAAAATCAGGTATGATGTCCCAAAGGCAGGCATCGAAAACATACCAGGTACCTTTAACAACGTTAAGTGATAAATTATCTGGGCGTCAAAGGATTGAGTCTTCTCTTGGCCGGAAGCCGTTCCTGAGTCCCCAAGAAGAAGATGGAATTTCTGAATGGGTGATGAATATGGCAAAGAGAGGGTTTCCGTTGAAGAAGAGTAATTTGCTTGATACAGTTCAACAAATTGTGCTGGCTTCAGGAAGAAGTACGCCTTTCAAGCACGGAAGGCCTGGAAAATCTTGGTTCAGGAGTTTCATGAGACGACATCCTCAACTCTCTCAGAAGAAGGCTTAAACCAATAGCAAGGGTAGGGCTGCGGTTTCTGAAGAAAGAATACGCGGCTGGTTTTCTGGGCTATCGAGCTACCTTGATTCTCAGGGCATGGGATCAATTATGAAAGATCCAAGCAGAATCTTCAACGCGGACGAGACGAACTTCCTGTTTCACAAGGTTTCAGGAAAGTACCTGGGAATCAGAGGGGAACAGCTTCAAATAACGGCTACGTCTCAGGAGAAAGAAGGAATAACAGTGCTCGGCAACTTCTGTGTCGACGGGCGTTGCGCCCCAACAATGATCGTTTACCCCAATATAAGGCTTCAGCAACCAATCAAGGATAGTGTTCCCGAGTCGTGGATCTACGAAAAAACAGAAAGTGGCTGGATGAGGGCGCCAGCTTTTTTGAAATACCTTCAGGAATTCACGTCATGGCTAGAAGCAGAAAAAGTCGCACTTCCCGTTATTCTCTTCCTTGATGGGCATCGCAGTCATCTATCCCTTGAAGTCAGTGAATATTGTCACGATCATGGAATACTGCTGTATTGTCTGTTTCCAAATGCCACTCATCTTCTGCAACCAGCAGATGTTGGTGTATTTTCACCCTTAAAGCGAGCATGGGATAATACTCTTCAGGACGAGAAAATCCGAACTCTTGGTGCATCAGTGACGAAGGTAAATTTTGCACCCCTGTTGAAGAAAGTTTGAGACGACGCCAATAAACCTGATATTTTGAAAAGTGCATTCCGTAAGTGCGGTCTTTATCCATTAGATCCTAACGCCGTGGACTACAGCAAGTGTGTTGCAGACATTCTAAAAATCTCAGTGGAAAGACTACCGCCGGAGAGTGATCAAAGCACCACTTCATCTCCTCAAGACGCAATCCCTACCTCTCATCAGAAGTTAAAATTCGTGCTTGTTGATCTTGAAGACTTCCTGCCACCTCATGTTCTTGATAAGTTCAGTGACAAATTAAACTGTGATGATGAGGAGCAGAATAGTGGTGACTCAGATGTGTACGCTTATTGGAAAAGTGTTAAAACCCGCTACAGTGCAACAGCTGAAATGGTATTGCCTGATCCAAACGACAAGATGACTGACAGTAGCTCGGAAGATGGAAATGATGAGGACATTGACAGTTGTGATTTCTCATGGAATAACGAACGCTTAGAGGTGTACGCACCATCACCCAAGAAGGATCTTCCAGGTGCTGTCGTTTCAAAAAGTGGGGTAAAAATTCACAAGCCAAAACTCTTGCGTGAGGAAGAAATAGCTTCGGAATTGGCAAGCTCACCTTCCTCAACTAGTAGTGAGGATTCATTCAGAGACTTTCTCAAACTTCCTACAGCACCAGAGAAACCTCATCAGTTTAGGTTACGGAAAACCTGTGCAATTTCTTCTGAGGAATACAGGGAAGAACTAACAAATCAAGTGAAGAAAAAGAAAGGAAATAAAAAAGTCTAAAACATGTTCGGCTCACTCTTGGCAGAGATCATGAAATTAGAAACTGACATTTTATTGGTTAGGACATTTTAATATGCATTTTGTTCTTGTATTTGATCTGCTGGCTTTTATTTTAGAATAGTTAAATGTGCTCAAGATGATAGTGAAAGTGTATAAACTTTTAAAGATAAGTTGTTTTAAAATGAACTGTTCTGTTCGAAAATAAAGCCTCAGTGATCGATATTTGAAGAAACAAAGCTGTGCAATTTAAGAGACTCTAGGACTTCTAAAATGTTCATTTTAAAAGTTAGAACGGGTATATTTCAACCACTAGATATTCCGTTAAGATTGTACTAATAAGAGAAAGGTCTGTTTGCTACTGGTAAAAAATAACTAATAAATATTCAAATGACTGACCTTAAGTGTTCGATATTTAGTGCCATGACCCTACTCTTGAGCACAAAACATATCTAGTACATTTCTTTCGAGAGTATTATGGGATTGTTCAAATACTTTGTTTCGATGAGTTACGTAGTCGTCACTCTTTCGTTGCCTGTTACTCAACAGGTGCACCGAGTGGTAGTTATTTCTATAGTACCGTATTTTAAGGCATCCAAATTATCATAAAAGAGCAAGAGATTTCGAAATGTGCCATATTTTAAGTATGATACAGTCTGATTTCCTCTTTGTTGAACTTGTCCAAATACCGTCAACGGGGGTGAAGACGATCAGGTGGGGTGAAGTCGATCACAACTACTTTACTGTGATTTTGCACTCCTACCATCTAATGGTTACACGAAAAAATGCTAGTACGTTAATATCTTTGAAGGAGAGTGGAAGGGAAACATTGCCTGTGTGTGGTGGATAATTTGTAAAGCGATTGTATGTTGATAGTTTATAAAAAAGAGAAGTAACATTTTCACGCGTGTTTATAAATGTGGATTTAAAAGGTTTGATCAGCATATTCGATAATTCGTACTGTAGTTTTCGAACAATTAATAGTCAGGTATAAGGTCTGAGATATTCTATTGCTTTTGACGAAAGATATAGCGCATGTTCTGTAAGGTTGGCGCCGTAATACGTAAAGTTTGGAAAAATGTGGGGTGAAGTCGATTATTCCAAGAACTTACAAAAAGAAGATTAGTGCTGAGGGAAAAGGAAACTGGAACTCAGTATATCTTCGGATAGCCGTTAAAGAAGTGCAGAAAGGGGCAATGAGTATAAGGAAAGCATCTGAATCGTACGGTGTGCCTTATACAACCTTGAATGAGTGGATGGAAAAGAAGGAAATCTTATAGGGGCAGCCTGTATTAAATTTTAAGAAGAAAAGTGCTTACTTTATGGGTTGACAAAGTGTGCAGAGTGTCAATTTCCTTTGAAACGGAATGATGCGAGGAATACTATGCAGGGGTATTTGAACCGTGCTTGAAAGAATAAAAAACGCTTTACAAACAACAAACCTGGAAGAGACTGGTTCTTAAGTTTTAATGCAAGAAATAAGAGACTAACAGGAAGACTAGTTCAGAATATTACGAGAAATGGAGCAGCATTTAGCAGGGATCTTCTTATACAGTATTTTGGCAACTTGAAGAAATGCCTTGAAGGTTTGCCTCTGAGTAACATTTACTTTGACGAAACTAATTTTACAGACGATGCAGGACATACAAAGGCAATTGTCAAGCGAGGAATGAAACATGCTGAAAGAATCATGGATTCACCTAAAACAAGTTTCAGTGTAATGATTTCAGCTACAGATGATGGTCATGTGTTGCCACTGTATGTTGTATACAAAGTAAACCATCTGTATCCCACTTGGATTGAATATGCTACAGGATTCAGAGCAAGCGTGATTGTTCCCTTAAATCGAGATGATGAGTTGAAAAAACTTGCTGCTGCCCAGATGGACCCTGGCAATTTACAACATCATTGGAGTGACGCATTGGATCTAAAGAACACAAGAAAAGAGACAACCAAGAGTTGAAAAAAAGCACCGAAGATAAAAACACCTTGTCATTACTCCTGGCAAGGGTGTTGTTATGACTGATTGCATTGATTTTGAAGATGATGATGCTCTGGTACATGGACCTAGTACTGCCAATGTAAAAGAGGATACTAGCAGTGAAAACGGGGAAGTTCTTTTCGTTGTGGTAAATTTGTTCTTGTGTCCTTTTCCACTGGTAGAAGGAATAGGAATTAATTGGAACAGTTATTGCAATTGTTAACGGCGAAGTTGAAATAAGTTATTTACGGAAAAGAGGTGTTAAACAAATTTACTTTGTCTCTTTGGATGTTCCTGATAATCAAATGACTCATTTCACACAAATTGTAACTGGACTGCAAAGTAAAGACATTGGTCGAGGTCATTATGTTTTTTGAATATTGATTTCTCTGACAATTAGTGTTCACTGGTAATATGTTTGCATGCTCGGAATTTGAAATACACGTATAATGCGTTGTATCGCGAAATTGTAATAAAAATATTTTCTGGTGTGCCTTGTGTGAATATAGTTTGATGGTAGAAAGCACACACTTTCACTTATACATTTTAAATATTGAAGTTTTTGATCGTCTTTACTCCATGACGTGGATAAAGTTATAATTCTACTGAGAATAAATCGGTGATCGACTTCACCCCACTAGATGGGGTGAAGTCGATCACTTTGTATGTTAGTATAGCTCTAATGCAATAATAATTAAAATTTTTCTTCTGTATGTGTTTGAATGTGGAATCATCAAGGTTTACTGGTATTATTTTTCATGTCACTTCGACACCGATTTTTAGCACAAATAACAGAAAATATAAAAATATTGATCGACTTCACCCCCGTTGACGGTCCTTTTTACTGTTGTATATAGTTTCTATATCCATATGTTGTATTAGAAACTAAAAATTACGATATTAACGGTAAACAAGAATTGCATCCAAACAGCAGTTTCAAGGATATATTTCCTAGTGTAAGTCTACTCCTACTTCTCTGTGAGTTCTTCTTGTTACTTATTTCTCCTGTATATTTTTCTTAAATTATGCTTGTATATGACAAAATGACGATGAATTAAACAACAACAGAAAATAACGATTTCATTTTTTCTTACATTTTTATTTTTTTAACTAAATGGTCTTTATCGATTTTATGTACGGAACTCCAGAAACAACACAGGCAATGCACGAATTAACTGCTTTAGCCAGGGAAGGGGTACTTACGTGATGTAATTCATGTAAGTACTTTAGCACTCGAGTTTTGGGAAGTGATTTATCAATGAAATATATTTACGCCAGGGATATAAGCTCAGGAGATGGGGGAAACGAATTATCATGTAATGTAGAAATAAGAAAACGACTTCACCTTATTTACCCTCCCTCATTAGGGGGGGGGCTCAACCTTGCGAATGGGTTTCTCCCTTGTTTTCTTCAGTCTCACTTGTGAATGGCGGAATGCCGGGATCTATAATTATCTTGTGCCCCGAATCAAGCCGTGGCGTGAATCAGTGCACATACCTTGAAGTGAGGTTACTTCTATATAGAACAGGCCCGCTCCAAGCCTCTCGATTCCACAATAGTGACACATCGTTACTTACTGAGGACTGTACATAACTTTACATTTACATGCATTCACATTTTACTTCTAAAACCCGAAAAAGCCCAACAAAACACGAAAAACCTCGCCTGAGCTAAGGTGGGATGTTTAAAAAAAATACCCATTTCTATTAACACTAACTGTTAACACAAAAATTTACATCACAATCAAAATTGCGCTTCCACAAATATTCTATACGATTCTATCATTAAATTCAGTAACAAGGCTACACTTTTTACTAAGAATATATATATACGATTTTTGCATTCCCGTATGTTCTACTCGAACGTAATTTATCGACTTCAATGGATATGATAAACGTTCAGCTGACATTTGTTTTTTCGTTTCTGAAGTAAAAAGGTCTACTACAAATGAAAATATTTACACTAATTCATCATTCACTGTTTATATGTTATTGGTTTATATGAGTAAGGGAAGTACACACGTTAAAGTCAGGCTTATAGAAGAAAACGCCTTTCCTAACACATTAGTGACTATCAGAAAAACTTCACCCTCTTCCTTACTATTTCCTTCCAATTTTGTTTCCTAATTTTGAAATACTATGGTTTATTCAGAATAACCCGAGTTCTTGAACAAATCGACTCTTCTTTAACATCGCATCTTCTTTAACCTTTCTTGAATTTCTATATCTTTGATGAGTTCAGAAGCTACAAGATATTTTTAAACAGAACGAAAACAACTTTAAATATTGTGTGCTTTCCGATAGCATTTACGGTGAATAAACAGAGCATATATCACGCGACATGGCAGAAACTACTAAGGAAATTAAGTTTCAAATTTACCACCAGCAAATTATTCATTCTCGTACTTGAAAGACATTACAAAGGCGATCGGGCACACCTCAACTAACTAATACCAGAACAAACTGAACCGTGTCACCGGAGAACACAAAAGGTTCAAAATGGGGTAAGTGCCGGGCAAAAACAGCCTAAGTGCTGAACATCAGAACACTCCAGACGCTTCCCAGTGAAGCCTCGCCAATCTTCACTATCAAAAGGTGCCCCAATGTGCGTCTTTTCCCTAAAGAAGGGTGAGAAAGGAAGGTGAACTTCACTTTCACGTGGACATGTGGGTAACGCTCGCGAAGAGTCTACAATGACACTCAGACTGGAAGCCGTCCATCTGGACGCTAGTACCGGAAAATCCCGAAGAGGGAGCACACGATTACCGAATGATAACTAAATTCGAAATATAGTGCAGAGATAGGTATAAGCTGAAACGATGGAAAAGAGGAGGAGGGAGACAGAGAATCAAATAATTCCCCACCCCAACAGAGAAGACAGCGCAGATAACAACCCACATCACCGCATAGAAAATGCCACAGTAGCCCAAGCCTCCACACACACACAGACTTCAGACTGGAGGCGATAAATCAAAGTTTATCCATACACGCTCGCAAGTCACCGAAGTTAAATTTAAAAACTCAAGTAAAAGAAAACGTGGCGAAAACTAAAACATTCTGAATCCCTTAAAGCAACGGGTACGTAACAAACTCTCACACGCAGCAGTAATGGACCACGCACTATAGTAGGACCTACAGTGGAAACCTGAACTAGTGACATTCATCGTATTCTAGCGGAAAGAGGAAGAAGTAGGAGAAATGAAAGTTCTAACATCCACCAATCCGCCAGAAGACAGCAATGTTGCCTCCTAGTGTACAAGGTCAATGTAGCAAACCCAATCAACGAGAAAATAAACAAAAAAAAACAATATTAAAGCATTGAATGTTTAATGTGTGTGCACTTACTTTAATCCGAAGGAAATTCAGTTCCCTATAACACTTGTACTGTACGCGACAGTTAAGTTCAAGATAATATCTGCGTAAAGCATCATGATTCAAATTAACTTAAATATTAACTACTCCTACATGCAATTTCAATAAAATGATATAGACCCTTTTTATTCATTGTTTATTTAAGTAAAACGGCAGAAAGATCAAGTTGTTGAACACAAATTATTTAAAAATTGAACTGCCATAATCATAGAAGCTCATATGAACGGGGGGAAAAACTAATTCGCATTTGAGTTGAAAATTCACATCTCTTGAAGAGAGAAACCCGACAGTTCATAAATTCGGATTGAAAAAAAAAGTATGTTTGAGAATCACTATTCAGTTCATGAAAAGAAAAAAAACGTTCAGTTACACAGTAGTAAAAATTATGCTTTAACAAAATCGTTTCGTTCACTTTCTTTCTTTCTCACCCTTCTTTAGGGAAAGACACACATTGGGGCACCTTTTGATGGTGAAGATTGGCAAGGCTTCACTGGGAAGCGTCCGGAGTGTTCTGTTGTTCAGCACTTAGGCTGTTTTTGCCAGACACTTATCCCGTTTTGAATCTTTTGTGTTCTCTGGCGACACGGTTCAGTTTGGTTTTGGTTGGTGTGAGTGTCCCCGTGGTCTAGTGTCTTTCATACTTACTAAAGAAACATGCTGAAACTAGAATAAACACCCCGTAGTAAATAGAGAAATAAATATTGATAGAAACTGAAAATACAGAAGTGATCATATTCTTTTCCAGCAGCAAACCCACGCCATAACATCCACCAATACAAACTTACTCCTTTCCTCATGATAGTGCAATCACAGTGCACTTTGCATTAGCATACCTAACCTAAGTAAACAGCTACTTTAACATACAACAGTACTTAACAGAAAAACGAAAACAAAAAAAATCATTAACTTAACGAAATTATTCTGACCTACCATATGGGTCAGCTCTAGTTTAAGCACTTTAGGCCCTACTAATATAGTGACACACACATCCAAAAAGCATACGTAGAAACTTAATCATATTATAATAATAGTCTTTCATGGGCCACACATCGAAGTAAACTGGTAGCAAACTAGCTCACCATATCATAGTCTCTTCAGCAAAGCACTGTTAACACAATCACGACGCTGTAGTTATAGGTCTATCAGTAAATTCATCATAATAAATAGGTGCATCATACACAACAAGAGAAAACGTGGATTGTCCCCATCATAGCTGATCAGAGCCCTGGGTGGTCTAAAATGAATACAGCAATGATCCCTACTCCGAACAAAAATAAAGGGTTAACTTCCAAAGTTGGTCATCCGTTTCTAGTAAAATTTAGAAAATTTACAGGGAAATTGTTGCTGTGGAATTTTATCCTTATATAACGTCGGGAAGTCAGTTAAATTAATGTTACAAGATTTGAGGACACCACGAACCAGTGTGGACTAAAGAAAACTCTAATAATTATCAACACTATTAATAAATCGCAAGAAACGTATTTCGTAGCATTCCAAAACAAACATAACAAAGATTATTGAATTTGTAAACTCTAGATACGTGAAAAACACAGACTACATTTATCTTTGCTGGTGTCCATTTCCTGACGGGTACCCATGAACAATAAGTGTTTGGAAATTGACTAAAACACTACTTGTTACACTTCAAATTTATAAATTTGTAGTAGGGAATGTAATCCCGGGATCCCGCCCGTTTTCATAGTCCCGAAATCCCGGGGTTAGAGACTTCATAGTCCCGGGATTTCGGGACTAGAAAATCATATTCAAGGTTATTGCATTTACCCATTTCAAATATATTTATACTGCAGTAACTGCTATTTTTTTAATAACAACTATCATATCGATCACTTTCCCTTGATACTGTATGCATATTATTCAAGCTGGTCAACTAACTGCTGATAAGGAAATTTACAATAATTCTGTTTCATAAATAGATGTTTAAATCGCGGGATTTTCTAACTGAAAGCATTTCCTTTTTATTACTCTAAAACTTGACTTTGCCACACTTGGCCTTACAAGAATAAAATAATTTGGAAATTATTTATGTTGGTTCATATGTTTGTCAGGAGAAAATACAATCATTTTCATTGTAGGCATGTATTTGTTAATTCCATCAAAAATGTAAGAATATTTGTATTTTTAAATTTTAATAAGGTTGCTCGTACATTTAAGTGCATTATTCGTACTGAAGAGGTTGTCCTCTCTCCGTTCTAATTATTTTTCATCAGACCATGCGTCACATATAAACCCTGTTTTGTAAGTACGCTGCGGTAAAAGCTAAAGAAGAGACATAAAAATTAATTATATTTAACTTGAAAGATCGGGATCTCGATCCCGCCATCCCGGGATTGGAGAACCCAGTCCCGAAATCCCGGGATTGTAAAATCCATTCGGGATTACATTCCCTAATTTGTAGCTACGAATATCTTAAAAATATTTGGAGAAAATACTAGTTTCATTTATCTCTCGCAAAATAATATTGGGAATGATAAAACTATATACACATTTTATTGTTAATTATATTTCTGTCCTTTGTTTTCTTACGAATTAATTTGAATACTTTTGGAGTCACACAATCATACTAAAACGGACTCAATTATGCCAATATCTCACTTTTCAAATATTTGCAGAAGCACCCATTTGGAAATGAATGAATGGCTGTACCTTTTGCAGTAATGTTTCAGGTACGTTGAACGCATACGACTATGGGAAAACATCATTTCTACTTTTTGTAATAAAATGTCAGACACGAATTGCATTAGGAAATCGTAGAAAATAATTGAATTTGTTCATAAAAGCTCAGAGCTAATCACAAGCTCAATCATCCCTTCTGAAAATGTATACACCTTTGATGAAGGTAAGAACTTGTGTAAGCAATTAAGATCATAAAAGTCAGAGCGTGAGGCTCGTGCCACACAATGTCTCTAATGAGTAATCCATTACCCTTGCACATCAGCTCCCACTCCACCCCATCACACTACTTCCTTACAACATTTAACCAGTCCTTCATTTCTCCACTATCTTTAATTCACAAAAGGTACGGAATATACATGCATCGACGTCAAGCATTTACGCGCGCAACGCGTTTTCTCAAATTTCGGGACGTTTTACGCAGAAGATTGGAGCTAGTGGCTGCTGAAAGTTGGATGCCCTTTAAGTATTTATTCTAAACTTTATACTAAAGATATTGGCTTCACTTGGTGCTTTTGTGCATCTCGATGAAATTAGGAAAATGATCAAAAAATTTACGTTATTATTTCAGTGTGTATATTATATATATATATATATATATATATATATATATATATATATATATATATA
>JAGDQP010011622.1:0-39813 GCA_022664845.1 Lepisma saccharinum
TATATATATATATATATATACTTTCATATCGTATCGATCTCAATAGTATATTTTACTTCGAAATCTACCTAAAAATAATGACAATAATCTTGGAAAACTTATCACGCATCAATGGACAAGATCTTGAGATCGCAGTCCATTATTCATGTTTATTTGTAAACTCTAGTGTGGTTATGAACTTACATTTTTGATAGTGCTATTAGTTTTTGAAATATTTTTAAAAATATTTAAAATGGGGGGGGGGGTAATTGTGGACTACGAGAAAAAAATATACACGCCCTGCAAATTTGAAGAAAAAACGTTTCTATTTATAAAAGCAGCTTTCATCATAAAGAGATTCACTTGATGAGCGTAACAATGTATATACACAGCATTTTAAACAGGACGATACAATGCCATAGATTTAAAATTATGATTTCGTGATTAAAGTGACATGAGTCGCCCGCAATGACCTCTGTCTAAAAGCGATACTGGATTGACTGCTGATGCTGCCAAAAATTAAGGAATATATGAAAACATAAAGAGGAGAGGACACTTTATCTCGTTTGTTCACTTCCAGTCTAAACCAATATGGACCAAATTTTCAGCTCTAACTCAGCTTTTTACGTTTGATATCGCTGCGTGGCCCGCTTTTTATTCATGTATTAATTGTTGAAAAAAAAAGTAAATATTATTTGCAATATTTTATATTAAATTAACTCAGGATTTAAAACTTAAATAACAAACGGGTCACACAGCGATAAGAAACGTATAAACTTGAGTTAGAACTGAAAGTTTGATCCACATTGGATTAGACTGGAGGTGGGCACACGAGTTTAAATATTTACTCTGGCGTCAATCTTCCGACACTAAGGAGTCACTCCAATATCCAGAAAGTCGCGCGCGAGATTCAGCATTCTGTGGTAACTTCGCTGTTGAAACACACACTCACACATACGCTCAAAAACACAAACACGCTCTCTTTCTTTCTTTTATTTCTCTCTCTCTCACACACACAGACAGACAGAGAAACTCTCAGTTAGTCAAACAGACAGACAGAGATAAATTAAGGGAAATGGCAGACGACCTTTATGCAGCGTGGGAGAAGAAAGTCTTGTTGCTTGCCTGCCACAAGCAATGCAAAGCTAGGAGGGGAATAATGAGCAGAAACGTTCTGCTGGCATTTGCCGTGCAACGTCTCAAGTTCTGTACTAATTGTATTAGAAATGGCAGTCCAACATCTAGTGGAATAGAAGTTTATGTAGCGAGATAGGTGTTAAAGCATGTGCGCGTGAATTACAATACCAAGATTAAACTCTGATCTTGTGAAGTATTTTTTTCTTTTCCTAAAGGAAACTATGGCTTTTTTGAACTCCGAGGGGTAGAATATTATTACATATTCTATATTTTAGAGTGATTTAATTAAAAATTAAATAACTTTAAGGAAGGGGGTGTTGCGCAACGGGAAAACAATATCACCCACCGCCACTGGTCTGGTATGATACGATAATTTTCGTAGTCTGATTTGGAACCACTGTCTGAATATGTCTAACATCAGTTACACGATCATCTTGACACGTTTTTTAGTAAGAGAAATAAATGATCTTGAAAAAAAAAAGAGTGCAAAATCAGGGCAGGACAAAATGATTTGTGATGTGTTTATAGGAACTAGAACATAAGTTGTTTTTTATTTTATTTCAGAATATAGCAGTTTGCATGCAGCACTGACACCAACGAAAGATTTAATTTCACTTAATCAAAATTAGAAGAGAAGAAAAACTGAAGAGCAAAGAAAGAAAGAAAGAAAGAAGAAGAGAGGAGTACCGAGAAATGAAGGGATTTCAGTGCCGGATCTAGAAATTTTCCTATGGGGAGGCAAAGTTAAATTTTGACGCCCTTTCTATCGTTTTTTAGCCAAACAACACGACCAGCCGACGCGACGGCCACAACATTGTTTCGCATCATGTAGTACTCTTATCTACTCTGGAGCCTGTCGTGGCATAGCTATTATTAACTCCAGACCTGCCTAACTGACTTGAATCGCGGTTTTGGATTTTAGAGATGAAGGTAGGTTGTATGAAATAATATAAAAAATGGCTTAGCGCGCAGCTTTTGAAATTTTGCACACGTTTAGGTCAATTTCAATTTAATATACGATTTTACTTCCTTTTTAGGAGCTTTTATTTTTCAGTTTTAGTTGTTTGCCGTCGCCTAAACGTGCCTCCCGGGGTGCTTGCCCTCGTTTGTCTTCCTTAGATCCGGCACTGCGGGTGTTATGAGTGTTCTCTTTCCCTTCTGAAGCTTCTTAAAATAAGATACTAGATTTATATTTTCCCCAGTCATTCATTCAACTCTATTATTCTTGTTAATTTATATTATATGCATCTCTTTACGAGTTTTTTTTTTTTAAGATCAATTTCCTGCCTCATGAGGAAAATATTGACTATATGAAAGTGCTTTTTACTATATCATAAGCCAATGTTTCATAACATCTGCAAAATTTCATTCATCTGTACCTGGTAGTCGTTCTTCTGTTTTGCAGGTTCGAGGTGACCATGGATGGTATCGTAAAATGTGGAAGTTCTCCAAATTTGAGGAGAGTTGTCATGGAGTGTCTTCTGTGCAAGAACATTTAAGCGGAAAGGAGGAAATCTATGACGAATTGACTCAAACAATGTCCTTCATACTGGAATCTGCTAAACCCTCAGTGGGGATGTCACTTCTAAATACTCTAATACACACTCCGAAACAGGAAAATAAGTGCGATCGTTTGCTACTGCGGCGATGAACTTGCGAGTTCCGTAAGCCATAGAACAAGTAAGTAAGTAAGTAAGGATAACATCATTTTTCAATACAAAATAAGTTATCAATTTATACCTCGAATTATTCATTTTAATATTCGGTCAGACTTTATTTTATTATTATTATTATTATTATTATTATTATTGAGCTTATAATTCTCTACTTACAATAGAGAAAAATATGAAGAATCTCCATTTTTATAATTGAACAGTTGAGAAAAGAAAGGATAGATTAAGAAAAATAAAAGATTCCAAAAGAGACAAACCGCACGGCTCCCGTGCCGCTAGTGTGAACCATCCAATGCTGTGCAATGGCCCGTAAGGCACTTGCGGCTCCCGCACGGTCGCCGCACCGCTATGGGCAATGCGGCACCGCCCCGCAGCCACAGTAGCCCTGGTTCACACATACGATGCGGTAGCCGTGCGGTTTGTCTCGTTTGGAATCTTTTTTTCTTAATCTATTCTTTTTTTCTCAATTGTTCAATTATAAAAATGGAGATTCTTCATATTTTTCTCTATTTTAAGTAGAGAATTATAAGCTCAATAATAATAATAATAATAAAATAAAGTCTGACCGAATATTAAAATGAATAATTCGAGGTATAAATTGATAACTTATTTTGTATTGAGAAATGATGTTATCCTTACTTACTTACTTGCTCTATGGCTTACAGAACTCGCAAGTTCATCGCCATCGGGCTCTTTCCTGGGCAAGATCAAGCCAGTTTTCACTACAGACACTTACTTATCCAAGATCCCTTGTAATATTGTCCTCTTAACGTCGTCTCCATCTTCCCAACAGTCTCTTTCCCTCCGGCTTTCCAATCAAAATGCAATATAGTCTTTGTTTTTCTCCCATCCGAGCTAAATGGCCTGCCCATTTTAGTCGTCGCTATTTCATTATTCTTACATCAGGTGAGTCGTACACTCCGTGGAGTTCTTTATTATGCAATCTTCTCCTTCTCCAGTCATCTCATCCCGTTTTGGCCGTATATTTTTCTCGAGACCTTAATTTCAAACACCCGTAATTTATGTTCATCTGCTAAGGTCGTACTCCAACTTTCGCAACCGTAAAGTATTACCGGCAGAATGATAGTTCCGTATATTTTTAATTTCAACTTCCTTGATATTAATCTCGGAAAAAATGATAAATCGGCCAGTACCTACAGGTCCTTCGAAGTGGTAGATTTCGAGTCCAAGAGGGACATAAAAATTATCAGCCTTTAAATAATAATCTTGGGGAAAATATGAACTTAAACAAAATAATGGTAGCAAACCAGGGTTGGCAAAAACCGCCCCCCCCCAAAAAAAGTTTTTTTTTGTTTAAATGCTTTGCTTTATTTGTTTATATTACACATGGATAGAAATAAGTTTGTTTCTTCTTAATGTTCTTATGCAGCAGCGAGGTTATGAAGGACAGGACCTACAGCTACAGCTCAAAGTGGAATCCGAACCAGTACTCGATTTGCACCTGAGAGAGATTGTCCTCCACCTGGACTCGAACCCGGGACCCCTTGTCTACAAGGCAAAAATTATATTAAATCATCGAAGATGGTTTAATATGTGAAATCGTCACCATGAAGTTCACACTATTTGTGGCATTTTTGCTTTTATTTATTTATTGATTGATTTAAACCAATTGATATTTTGAAAGAAAAAAAAACTGGTGTAAACCAGCCACCCCTACAGTAAACCCCCTCCCCATATAAACTGTCACTCCCACCTACATGAGAATACCTTCAGAACTTGAAAATTTCCATACATGCAGGTACAATATTCTCACTATATGGTAGGAATATTCCAATGAAAATAATAATAATATGGATGGAATTGTCTACGAATTTTCTTGCTTGTAAATGCACTGTAAAATACGGTTTCTTAAAATTAATAAAGCAGTTTTTATTTTTGCACTGAGAAATAATTTTCATACAAATGAAATATTAACATTATTTCATTTTAAATAAAAACATATCGGTTTGGAAATAGGACCACTGATCTTATTTTAAAACCAGCATGTTCTCAATTTGAATAAAAAGAGAAACTTGAAATTTCATACCTAAGAAAATTATTTCTACCATTGCACAAACGTTTGCATCCATTGCGTAGTTCTTTAAACTGAGATTTGTCCTTGAACGCCGCAGAATGTTCGCAGACAAACCGCAGCATGTAATGTGTGAACTGTTTGTGCGGCTGCCGCACGGTCGCCGCAAGGCTCCCGCACCGCATATGTGAACTGGGGCGTATGTGTGAACCACTCCATTTATTTCAATGACCCATAAGCTTGAGTGCGGCTGCCGCACGGCTCCCGCATCGCATGTGTGAACCGGGGCTAACTCTTCTGTTAAGGCACGTGCTGTTCATGATGAGTCTTAACAAACAACACTTTCCCAATCTTCCATCCGAGCACATTAAATTCTTTGCGCTATGGACAAAGAAAGCTCTTCTCTAAGCCACGTACTGTATACGTAGAGTGAAATGTGAATATACGACCTTCACCTGTTGTTATTAGTTATACTATAACTTCCATGTTGCAATAGAGTAGGTAAAAGAGGGAAACAAGAATCGAACGATTGTCAATCATCCTTTTTTCCCCTTTGTGGGTACATTGTACGCAGCTGGTGTGCAACCCAGTGCTGCCAACCAAGAGCATGAGAAATTGTATGCATGAGTAGAAGTCGAAATAAATTCGAATTTTATTTTGCCATTTAGGCATCTAAGGCTCAAGCCGGGATAAGAGAGGGGGAAGGTATCTGCCAGGGATTATGCTGAAGGTACCACCTGGTATGACTGAGGAAAACCCCTGGAAAAATGCTACGCAAACGCTTTACCACTGAGCTACGGCGGCTCGGTAAGTCGAAATAAAATATACTACTCCGTACTTTTTTTAAGATACTGTTGTACTAATTCCATTATTGATTAGGAGAACACGAGACAATGAAGAAATAACCTTTAAAATATTCAGGTTTTTCCTTTGTACCTTCCTATGTATAAACTCCATTGTCTATCTTGTGTCTTTTTGCTAAGAACGTATCAGCGATGAGTACAAACAATCAGTACACATAGAGTAATTTTGGTCTCACACAAAAAGTGAATCACTCTTCCTTTGACGAATGCGAGAAACTTCATGCAAACTTAGCAAATCAATCCAAAAATGTTCAATTTAACAGTCTAGTTTACAAGAATCAAGGATGAAATAACTTTGACAGGGCAGGGGGAAAAGATATATCTTTATAAAAATGTTAACCTGGAAGGAAATCAACCCCAAGGTCCTTTGGAACACTGATCTGATGCGATAGTTATGAGATTACGGGATCACTGGACCGACTGTTCTCCGCTTTGCAAGCGCTATTTATAGTTCATTAGATTCACAAGAGATGGCTGTAGTAAAAAGGTGGGAGCTGCCAGAGAGTAGCTTTCGACGAAACATTCGTTGCACATGATGGGACTTCAACGCACTCAGACGAGAACGGTAGTGCAACGATGCAATTAGATTTCAAGTGTAACAAGCTTTCTTGTACATCTAGTTGCTCCAACAAGCTTGAATTAGGCTAGTTATAACAACCAGTTGTTAAAAGAAGTTCGTTTTATGCTTGGTTATCAAGCTGAACAGAATATCAAACTTAACAAGATCAAAACAAGTGACTAACAAACTTGTGTTAGGTGGGTAAAGTACTCGCCATTCGATTCCCATATTGGTAGAGGATTTGGTCACTGGTTTCCATCGGTCAAAGTAGACATTGGATGGTACCTTGAATATGGTTTGCACAGATTCCTCCCAAAAATCCTTCCCGTCTTTACCGTTGTTAAATATCCACTGTAAAATGGTCGAAACAGAGCTATATCCGAGAATTGCTAAATCCAAGTCGGATATAAAAATAACATGTTTAACAAAGAACGACAGAAAAAAATTGGAAAGAGTGACTGGTGAGTCCGAAGTGGAAACCCGGATCCAGATCTCCGTTCTAGATATTATCATAAATAAAAACGCGGATCATGTGTAGACCTGTACGGACCACGGGCTTGAATCAGAAAGGTGGCAAAATTTCCGGCCTTATCGGTGAAATGCCCACTGGTTGACAAGCCGGATATTAATGTTTATAAACGATAACTATGTTTGGGTTGGCAGTGCTGAATTGGAAACGTGGATGTACTATTTACTAGCATACGAACTACATAAATATTCTTCAACAACAAAGGAAGTGTGAAGAACTTGTGCAATGAAAAAAACATTTCTTTTCTTCCATCTGGGAGGAGAAAGAGGGCTTGTTTACAAAATGGTTCTTTGTTGAAATGTATGCGTCTCCCTCTCACACTGGTACAGTTTCTTCTGACTCACAAATCGGAGGCTGTTTTTAACTTCCTTTGTATTTTTACACCTGGACTCATTCTATTATCATCTCTTTTGTTTCATTATTAAACAAAATTATGCGAACGAAATAAAACAAGGTCGAATAGATTACAAGTTCTTTTTGTTAGACAATAGACAGACTTTTAAAAACAAAAGAAAAATGGCTTAAATTATTCACAAACAAAACATAATCTTTCCTACTCAATGATGAATAGTCTAGCGTTAGGGTGACCAACCGTCCCGGGTTACCCGGGACTGTTTCGGTTTGGACGCTAAGTTCCGCGTCCCGGGCAGACCTTACCCGGGACCGGGACGCGGTTTGTTCAAAATCTGTAAAACAGAATCTAATCATGACTGAGAAATGGGTGCCGGCGTTTCGGTGTAGGTCGTCTCGGTGCAGGACGTTTGGGTGCAGGACGTTTGGGTGTAGTACGTTTGGGTGCACGGCTGTTTCGGTGTACGGATGTTTAGGTGTGAGGATATCTTGGTGTACAAATTTTAATCTTTACACCGAAACGTCCTATCTAGTTAACGAAAGTTAGAGACACTCTAAATGCTTTGAAATGTAAAGTATACTTTTGTTTAAGTAAGGTAGTAGATAAGAAATAGCAAAATAGTATTTAGAAAAATATAATACGTCTACATATTTTTCAAACTGTAACGGGATCTCAAATAAATACGCCATGAAGAACAAATTTATTAATTACACTGTTTAACAACCAAAATGTATCTTTGGTGGATTCATATATATAGTAATTTCACGTCGCTGAATACGAAAATGGCCTTCGTTTTGTTTCATTGGTTCTTGTTTTCAAGACATGCACCTGATGCACCACACAAATGGAATATATGTGGGGATTTGAAAGTGGTCGGTAGTCGGTATTGTAACTTGATCTCCAGCAGGGTTATACGAAGTATTACTGCTTTCTTTGCGAGTGGAAAAGCCGTGCTAATTATGAAACGAACGAATTGCCTTAACAAGGATATTTAGTTCCAGGTGTGATAAACATTTCATTCGAGCTTAGTGGAACCAAGCAAAATACTCCTGCCATCGTTACATATTTCGTCGAATGTATACAATTCTCATTTAGCAATTTATAATTTTGATTGTCTATTACAATTTATACTTGGAATAAAATAAAAATGTTAGTAAACTTATATTTTTCTTAGTATCATAAATACCATGGTGTTCCTTCGGTGTATGGAAATTGGTACAATTTTAAACATCACATAATTCATAATCTATCCTTTACATTGGGACAATGAAGAACACAAAAGGAAGGAAATTACGCCCAATGTTATTTGAAGACGTGAATTGCAAAACATCCCAAGTTCACCGCAGTATTTTTTTCAGCAGGAACAAAAAACAGTCCTCTATTCAGTTGAAATTACTTTTTACTAAAAAGGATTTCTGTTGTATGATTAGGATGTAATTATGCAAGTGGATAACCATTGGAACTTAGATACCGATGAACAGAAAAAAATGCAATTAAGAAAAAATAAGTGGACTTGGGATCTTTTGCAACTCAGCTCTTCAATTGTGATGTTCCCAACAGGAAATTTCATACACCTTCCAAATCGTAGTTACAAATAAGACCCCGACAGTAAACAATCCTTACTTAATTATACGGCGTTCATAAGAGTAACTAAGTAAAAACTAACTCTGCATCGAAACGTTCTTTATAATGCACTAAAAATGTTGAAATTCCATTAAAATCTCATACTACAGCATCCTGAATTAGTAGCTGGCAAGCACTGATTCCCAGTGACCTGAAAAACTTTGAAAAGTCAGGGAATTCAGCTTACAAGTAGAAGGGACTAAAAAAAAAAGAGAGTTTCATGGAAAGTTTCAAACACCCGCTAAAGTCAGGGAATATTAAGTATACATTTTGTTTCTCCGAACATATTGTTTGAAACCTTCATTTTTCTACAGCAGATAGATAAGACATGCCTGAAAGAAAGTCTCGCAACTGCTCTTGCAACTGGAGCCAGGGGTTTAAAAATTAATTTTATTTCCATAGCAAAGCTTGCACGGACAAAATCCATGAAACTGTCTACTTAAGTATTTGGCTTTGGAAGTCACAATAATAATAATTATTATTATTTATATTAATACGCCCACCATTGAACCAACACATACAAACATGGCGTCATGTGGAGAACTACAAATAGCGTCATTTCATGTTATGAATGCCACAAAATTCACTGACACAATGACGATCGAGCGAATCTAGGTTAGATTATTTTTATACGCGATGCTCATGACATTCAATATTTCATGTGCCCGCTCTCAACGCGGAGGAACCTAATAATTGCAAGACCCTTTCACTCGCATATGATAAGTTCTTGCTTCAAAACTTTGCTTGTGTTTAAGTTTCAACACTTTCACACACATTGAACACTATAATTTTTACATTTCTTCGCTATTGTTTGTTATTGTTTGTTATTAATTAGAAATCAAAGGCATAAGGCCTAATGTTAGTTACATTATACTTTACATCCTTTAGCGATCTGCGATATTTTAATCCTTCGATTGGTACTCAGGGTACTTCTATATATTATGGACTAGAAGAAGTTAGATTACTTTGCTCATTAAAAACAATTACTGTACTATATTTCCTCTCTTTATGATGATGCACAAATTGCATTTGAACATAAAGTATTTTAAATTAACACTTTCATACACCGAAACGCCCTTACACCGAATCATCCTTTGCACCCAAACATCCTCACACCGAAACATCCGTACACCGAAACGTCCTACACCGGAACGTCCTGCATTGAAACGTCCTACACCCAAACGTCCTGCACCGAAACGTCCTAGACCCCTGAAAAATTACATACAATATTATAGCCTATGTATGTGCAAAATGAAAATACCATTTGGTGTGTAATGGATTTATCGTAAAGATTCCAGGAAATAGACCGAACAGTTTACACACGTGAATTACGGTTTACACAAGTTAATAATATGTAGTAGATGCACATGCCATTTACTTACAGAATGACAGGTATGCCCAGGACCGGATTTATATGTGTAGGCGCCCTAGGCCCATGAGCCCCACCCCTCCGCCCCCACCACTTCCGTCCTTTTCCCCTTCCTAACCCCAACATTAAGATAAATGACTCTCCTCCGTCTTCTAGCCATTAATAATAATAACGAGATCATAATTATTTAATTCTGGTAATGTGGTTATTTACAAAATACGTTTCAATAATATTATACGAATAAAATAATTTCATTAAAATACAATGAGCAATTTTAATTAAATTATTGTAGGCTAGTTGTTGAAAATATGTTAATTACACTCAACAAGAATGTAATACAAACTATTTTTTCAATTTTATTATTTACAATATTGTTATTATATTTCGTTCACGGCTTTTATGCAGCTTTAAAAAGATAGTCCTAGGTTCAGCCGCTTTTGGATTCTACTTTTTCTAACATCACAAATGGCACATTGCAGTTTCGTAATAGATTTACCATTTTAACAATTACCAACTCTAAAAATTTCCTAAATACCTTTATAAAGTTTTTAAGAAGAAAAATTCAAAAGATCTAAAAATTAAAAATTCCAATCACAATACAAAACACTAAAATTTTCTAAATACATTTATAAAGTTTAAAAAATCTGAAAGCTACAGAATTGTATTACAAAACACAAACCACCCAAAACACTTATATCATACAAGGACACACAAAAACACTTTGAATTAAAGAATGGTTTCTCCTCGCTATTTAACATTCAATGATTCCTCCTCTTTGCCATTTCTCTTTGTCGTTAACGTGAAAGAGGAGAAGAGGTGGAGTTACGTCGATTTGACACCATGTGAGGCTGAAAATGTATGAACATACATCCACGAAAACGATGACAGCATTTTTGGAGAATTAAACCCTTCTAGGGTTATATACTATTAGTATATCGGTCCACCCGCCAATACGTCGCCCCTAAGAACTAGCAACTTCAAAATTACAAAATCTCTAGGAATAGACAAAAGCGACGTACAAACTCATTCGCTACGGTACGTTGAATATGTGGCCAGCAGCTTTTTGAATTTTAAACACCATCTCCGCGAATATTTATCTCCTGAAGATATAAAGTCAAGTTAGGTAGAAAATTAAGGCTTGTTTCTTCTGTCATCAAAGACACGTTAAGATATTTTTTAAGGTCTTTAAATGCATCTTTGGATGAGACCAGGATAGGGTATGGGAGAGTAGCGCTCGGTATCTTTGTGAAGGTACGATTCTGACGTTTGTCTGGTGAAACTCAAGGAAACTAAAGGGAAACGTTAGTCAGGACGATCGGCAGCAGGATTCGAACGAACGGTACCTACCCATTGCGGACCCGAAAATGCACTTTAGTTGTCCTCATATATAAAAATTAGCGTAATTTACTATTGCTGTGTATCAAAGTGCATTGTTAACTTCACTTGAACCGAGATTAAATACATATCCCCAATATTAAATGTTGTACAAGTCAGCTACCACCATTGGCTTGTTAAGAGTAAATTTAAACTAATTGCCTAACATTTCGTTTGCGTAAGAGTAAAGACGAGTGAGATAACTAAAGAACTTTATTTTTTAGAATATTCATTGAGAGGCAAATACTCAGAATAAAAAGTTAGCTTCCATCCTCGTTGAGCTGCTTATTGCGAGTATTGATACTGCCTTTTTTTTAAAGAAAGAAGTAAAGTCATGAGATGTTTAATGAAAGTGTATACCTTCAGACAAGCGCGCTCTAATCTGTAGCGTAGTCTTTGGGTGGAATTCAAATTAGAGCAGGTTTACCTGAAAGAGTACTGGAGTTTTTTTTTTTTTAATATGAGGAACTGATATTTATTGCTAATCTTGGTGTTTGAGCACTAGAACAGGGATAATCGCTCTCCCTGAAACCTCTTGCCAGGTACTCATCCTCGGTACCTGGATAGGCCGCTTTTTGTGTATTTGATCCGAGAGCATTCCCAGCTCTTGGAGGGAAGAGGGATCGCGATTTGTGCAATGATTTGGGTGGTGAAATATCTTCGCAATTAGAGTACCAAGATTCAGCACTAATAGAGAAATTGAGACTAAGATAGAAACTGAATTAACTACCAATAAAACAAGGAATTGTCTCCTGGAACTACTGGTACTATTATTAAAGGACTTAGGGTCAGTTCTACAAACGACCGCTAAACTTCCAGTCAGCGCTAAGTTGAGGCCAAGTCTCATTTTGCGTAATCTCATTGGCCAAAATCAGACTTGGCCTCAACTTAGCGTTGACTAGAAGTTCAGCAGTCGCTTGTAGAACTGACCCTTAAGGATTGATCCCGAGGTCTCTAGTTTACGAATACGAATCTGTGTATTATTTCTATGCAGCAAATTTCTGATTAGAGTCTTTCTTGGTTTATGGTTCTGAACAAGCACTGCGAACCTGGTTCTCCACGGAGGGAATGTTATTTTGCGGACCGTTTCGTAAATAATTTGAGTGGAAGTGGGTTGCCTAACTTCTAGGGGGGGCAGGGATTAATTTGATAAGCATCATCTGGCTGGTTGGCGTCCGAAGCACTTTATTCATCATCAGCTGGGATTTATAGTTGACAATTCAGTAGCATCATTCTTTTTATTACTTGCCACGTCTCTGCACCAGCCCAGAATACTCGAGGAGGGACTTCGTCTGTTAGAAGGTAGACAGGGTTGAAAAGCAAAGGTTGCCCACACGAAGGACCCCTCAACATGTTCTTGACCATGTTCGAACCCGCGAGATATCATGATTACATGGCAACAGGCGTTACCAATCTCTCACCTGGGATTTACGAAATTCTGTGCATGCACTTAATTTATTCATTTTCTTGTTTCAAAGTTCTGTCAAATACTTTCCGAATGAACGAACTTATGAAACACCCTGTGTACTCTGTAACGTAATCTCTCCTTCATATCAAGACGTTTCCCAAATACTTTGCATGGGAAATTCTTGCGTTTCTTCATTACATTCAATTTAGTAAATATTCGTGGAAAATATTTCGACACAAATGTCAAGGATCAAGATTCATTCTGAGGTGATTCTGATTTTCTTTTGTTTTCTGAACAAATGCGTTAATAATCGAATTAAAGAGAGAGGAAAGAGACAGAAGAACTTTTAATTGTGTGAATACCATCTGTTGTTGACAAACGAAGTAGGCGTGTCAAGGTTGCCAAACAGTTTACCTCGCTGTTGCGGTAACTGCTAGGCATAATTTAATTTTGATGAAGACTTGTGCCCAATAAAAAATAAATAAATAAATAAAAAATAATAATAATAAAAAAAGCAAGAAAGTGTATGAGCATCAACCTGCAACTCGGAGGTCATTTTCCTTCAATTTAAAGTCACTAAGAAAATGATGACACATCAATTCATTGTGACACCAAATTCCTTCGATACAAAGGACAAGACGAGCAATTCCTCGACGTATAAAATCATGCACAGTACAATTCATCTACAGATCAATTAAATTATCGATAGTACAACCCATCGACAAACGTATCATCGATAGACAAATTCATCGACAGCAAACTTTTCGGTGGTAAATTCATGGACAGCAAATTCGTCGATGGGAAAGTAATCGATGCTCAATTCATCGATAGCAAACTCATCGACACCAACTTCATTGATATTAAAATCGTCGGCAGTTTTTATCGTTATTTCGTAGACAAAAGAAAACTGTTTCATTCTCTAATCTTACGTAAAGGTGCGTTTTGCTCCGTGCAATTGATTGTACATGATTAAACGCAGGGATCGTCAACGATCAATCGTTGGTACTATTTTGCTCGATACGTTTGCGTCGAGCAGATGTTCCAGTCCAAGTGTCCCAACCCAGGAAGGTGGTATTTTAAACAATTCGATTGAGTAAAATGAGCATAAAAAGAAAACGTTTGATGAAGTACCTTCTGCTTGAGGAGGTGGAAAAGTATGCTATATTGTTCAAAACGTACGGGGAGAAAAAGTTTTTAAATAATCGCATATTTAGAGTGAAGAATGATGAGGCATTATGTAATAAGTTGACTGCAAGTCATCTCAGTGAAGATAATCAAAAGTTTGCCGAATTTTTCGCCTTTCTGTACAACAGTTTGACTTGCTGGTTGAACTGGTGCGAGAAGACTTATTTAAAAAAATCATATAACAGGCACCGTACCCTGTGACGCCTGAAGAGAAAAAAGCTATCACATAGATGTTAGTACCTATTGGTAATGTTTGCATTTACTAGTCTAGTATTGCAGTTGCAAATTGTTGGGGTTAAGTTTTGGTCCGTAAGCACCTTTTTGGTACAATGCGCGGAACTCTAGATACTCAAAAGATAAAGGAGTCAAAGTAACCTAACCGAACCGAACGCAACGTAACATGAACCTTCCACTTTGCATATTTGTACCCCTCAGAATAGCGGGTGTGGCGATACAAAATTTCAGAAACATGATGCTGCCACTCCAGCCAACTTGACGAGTCGTCAACGACTGCGATTATATCCAGCCCGCAGTCGTACGACTCTTCAGAGCTAACGATTGATTGTTAACGATTTATCTTCAATCGTTCGGAGCAAAACAGCCCCGTTTGAATACAAGGGAAGTAGTGCTCAACGACAGATCGTTGCGATCGCCCTCGATTAGAGAAAGAATTGGTCTAATCATTCCCTCCCGGACTGTCTGATAAAATAATCAACTCTTGAATCCCTTACCCTCTTCACAGCTTATGTAGTGCTTGAACGAACCCAAATGTCCAATAACAATATATAGACCTGGATTGATCAAAATCAGAGCTAAAACTAGATCACTTTTGGTAAGTCGGCCTGACCCGAACATAGGAGAGCCGGTAACTCAGTCAGAAACTTGACCCGATTGTCCCAGTCTTGACCGGAATTACTCGGAATCCGGTCTTGACCACATTAGATTGACTAGTGCCTACTGGACTGCTCCTGGCGATTTCCTTATGGTCACACTGGGGGTTGCTCCACTTCACCTCCAAATAGTAGTTATGGGCATAAAGTAGTGGATTAGGAAGGACAAGATGGGGGAAGTAAGACAGTTAACTAGCGAGTATATTGAAAACGTGGACCAGCTTAACGAATGGATGCTATCCAGATGGCAAGCCGACTGGGATAACAGCAAGACAGGCCGTAGAGTATGGGAACTTTTCCCTAGCATTACGGAAAGACTCCCTTTGAACCATCTGAAGCCAAACCATAGGTTTGGTACACTTCATCACAGGGCATGGTCCATACAACAAGAAATTATGCTAATTAAACATCTGAGAAGACTCATACTGTGATTGTGGTGAGGTGGCCACACCGGAACATACTGTGATATTTTGTTCCTCACTTGATGAACTGGATGAGTCGAAATCAAAGTTGTGGGGCTATGCTACTGAAAATATTTGTTAGGTGTATCTTTTCAGTAGCTAGTTCATGACAGTCGAATCAAATGCTCTTCTTATTTTGCTTGTTAGTACCTCAAATCATAGGATAGGTTGATAGGAGCATATTTTGTTAAGTGGGGACGGGATGTGATGGGAAGCTTTATGTGTTGGTCAAGTTGATGTTAACAGTTACAAATTTAGTTATTTTAAATTCAATTTTAGCATGTATATTTAGTTGCTATCTTGCGCATTTATATTGGGATTGGTAATCAGGATAATATGAAGATCTTAAATGATTAGAACAAACATTTTATCGAATCTTGAAATTAATAATACGTTTCTGTATGTGGGTTGTTCTTGATAGATACATGATTAGATCAAATTTGGAATTTATTAATTTGCCATACCTGTAATGTTAATTGAATTATATGACAAGTTGAATCCTAGGGATATACAGGTATCTGCTGTTATTACTAATAATGTTTAAGTACATGAATTGAATTCCAGATGGACTTAAGTCCTTGATGATGATTGAGGATATATTTTTTTTTAAAGTTCAGACTTATATGCACTGCGAGATTGATATAGTTTCTTATAAGATATTTTTAATCTTCTTGATAATTTAATAATTTTATTTGTGGTTTATTATATTTTGATAATATTGTTGTTTATCATATTTTAATAGTACACTCATATATTTAATAGATTTTACCTTTATTTTTTTAAATTATAATTTGTAGTTATGTAACGCTTCTAGGTATATTTATTTCAAAATACTTCCGCAATATAACAGAGTAGCTTCAATTTGCTAGAGGGTACATATCAGACTCGAAGTCAAATCAGTGTCGAGTCAAAGAGTTCCCCGGAATGCCACTTCTGGCAAGTTTCTTTTATTTTGTTTTCCGTATGGAGTTGTGTATGGGAACGAGCCTGCTCCATGTGGGTGGTGGATGTAAGGGGTCTTGTGTCCACACAGAAACCACCCCATGATCCAAATATAGAAATGAAGCAGGGGTGGAAGGAGGGTTTTTTGGTCTTCGGGCCCTTTAGCCTTCTTCACCAAAATCAACTGACTAAGTGAACTCTGCGATCCGATGATCGAATCTTCACCCAACAGACCAGGTGGCAAAATCTTAAAACTATGACCGGTTTTGTTTCTGTAGTGAGAATCAATCCATATGTGAGATTCCTTGAGAAGTGAGCTATGTACGGGAACTTCTTATTTGAGAGTCTTATCCTCTTTAATACTTCAAACACAAAATTCTTTCAGAATAATCTTTCCGAGGGAGTATTTCTACACCTCCCGGTGTCAATTTTGTTCTTTCCGGGGATATGAGACTATTTCCATATGCTATTACTATTGTTAGCAACTTTTCGACGTCGTGTTATTTGTATTCTGGGTAGTAACACCGCTGCTCCTGGTCACCGCAAGTAGATAGACTATTCAAACGCAACAGAGGAAAGAATGAAATCTCTGCTTTACACTCCAAGTCACCGGGTCAGACTGGGGCCCAAGCGTAGACCCGGTCCAAAAATTGACTCGTTTCAGATCTGGGCAATATTATGGAGATACAGGCTTTTTTGCACAAAACAAGAGTTCCTCATTTCACCAACGAAATATGTACACTATAGGTTTGTTCGGGTGGTCAGCTCGGTGTTGCACTATCTGGATTGGAAGTGTAAGTTAGCACAGAACTGTGTCAATGAATGTGACATCACAGTGTCTATTTGTGCAATCTCATGCAGTTCTCGCCAGAACGGGCAGGTGCTTATTTCCTTCTGATAGCACCCAACGCTATCTGTAATCCGCTATCGCACACATACGCTGAGAGTGTGGCACAACTGTCAATTGTCAACTACACTCGTTCCCAAGAAGGGCAGAAAGTGGCATCGGCTTACACCAGCAGAATTTTGATCATTACATACACGAGTTAAAAAAAAAAATACAAACCCACACTATTCAATCCATCTGAATAAATCGCAGCAAAACTAATTCATTTGCCCGGAGGGAGATTGTACATGTATAGGGGTTGAACAAGATAAACATATCAGATCAAAATTTTCCACAAACTCGTAATTTTACCGCGAAATATTGTACAATGTGTCAAATACCAAAATTTTGACATATACAGGGTATTGCAAAACAACACCGAAACAAATGCATAGTTTGGGCGCTATAAGCTGCCAAAAGCGTGGGAAAATGAATTTCTAAAGCTTGATATAGCCAAAATTATACATTTGTGCACCCTCAATGATCTATACTTTTTGTCTTATGTCATGTCAGGAATTTCATGAGATAGTTTTGTCGGTGTTATTTTGCAACTCACTGTACATGTAGCCGACAATGTATTAAAACTAGCATGCTACAGAATGCCTGATGTTCTTAGGGGAAACATTATATGGAAAATCTTTGTGTTCTAGGTAAGTATTATATATCTTACTTACTTGCTCCATGGCTTACGGAACTTGCAAGTTCATCGCCGCAGTAACAAACGTTCTCCTTCTCCGGATAAAACGAAGGAAATTTTTGGACATGATTTTTTTTACAACGAAAAGTTATAACTTTTAAATATCACCTTTACTAAGCTAAAATTCAGGACAATATATTCCACAAAAGGGGGATGCGGCGTTGCACCAACACTTTGCACAGGATTTTGCCCTGGGTTAAAAAAGTAATTTAAGATGATATTTTTTATTATGTTTTTAGATTTTATATATCTAGGGCGTTATCAATTTTATTGTTGGTCAAACGCCGTGTTGGTCCAACGCCGTGTTGGTCCAACGCCGTGTTGGTTCAACGCCGTGTTGGTCCAACGCCGTGTTGGTCAAACGCCGTCTTGGTTCAACGCCGTGTTGGTCCAACGCCGTGTTGGTCCAACGCCGTGTTGGTCCTACGCATGTAACCCCACAAAAGTACATGTTGTTGTACATTATCTCTGCTAGTCAACAAATAAATACGACTTTTCAAAACTTTTGTCCATAGTTGATCTAATAAAAAAGGTTGTGCAAAATATCTTTTTGGCAAACAAGGGAATCATAGGTTGTGCAAACAAGGGAATCAAACCCCGCTCGCCAAACAACAATCCGACGCTCAACTTACTAGGCCAGCTGACGACTTGTTAGGCAACACTTTGGAACTTGTCCTTATCGTTCACACAGTAATTGAGCAGAACGCTCATAGATGACATTACAAATCTAAGACAACTTGATACCGTCGAGAAATGCCATTGGCGGGAAATTATTAATTTTCATAGGCTAAGATGTCAATGAAGATTTCGGCCATAATAGTCATTATGTTTCATAAAAATATTTAATAAATATAATATTGATTACGTTCTATATTGGTTTGTTTTTTAGGGCTCATTTCCATGAAAGCTTGCATTGCTTGTGATTTAAGTGCATAGCCAATTGAAACACGTGGTGTTTCGTCGTGTAGTTTTATTACTTGGTGTAACACGTGTTTCAATTGGCTATTCATCCAAATCGCAAGGAAATCAAGTAATACAAGCGTGTTTGAAAATCCGTCATTATTCTTCAGAAATAGATTGCTCTTTATCTCATCTTTACCTTCGAAACTTGTGTTTTCTTTTCTCTTGATTTTATACCTATTTTTGTCTGTACGATGCAAAACATGGATCTAAATACGGCAGACGGATCTACTTGTAGAGATTCGAAATTGAAGCCAGCTCAAGCCATGATTACCTGACAGGTGTAATTGATTAAAAAACAACTGAACATCACATTCCCTACAATGCCATATTAAAATACACTGTATTCCAATCTTCCTCCTCTTTCCCTTAGCCAGATCTTCTTCCATTCGTTGCTTCCACGCACCCAGGCATAGGCCAACCAATAAGACGCAAGTAAATCCCAATTCACCAGTTCTTTTTCGTTCAGTTATGTAGATCAAGAATGACGGTTGGTTGGTTAGAAACAAGGTTGTTCTACTAGAGGATTTTCTTGTAGCTATCTCATGGCAGACATAATGAAGCAAAAGAAACTGAGCATCGACCAAGGTTAACAAACGTATCCTGATTGGTTAGCGATCAACTAGAGAGCTTGTTACCATCTTTGTTAGTCGAAAACAATGTTTTTGATTGGAGTAAGTGGCCTAACTGGACGGGACTATGCTGTGACGTTTGGCTTCATGTTCTTGGCAAAATCGCATATCCTCTATTAGAACATCCTTGGTTAGAAACTGAAGGCACTATTTCTGGCCGCAACTGTCGCTACTATCGAGGTATACGTGAGAACTTCTAGCAATCACTAATTATTTTCTTTGGTGCTACTACGTCTGGAACGTGCTTTGCCTAGCCTTTAGTTACTATTGAACTTGAACTTAAGGTCCTTTAAAAATGGATCTCAAGAATCACGATAAGATTTTTTCAGAACTATTCGCCGTGGCTCCTCTTTATGGAAACACTTCCGGTACGGCACAGTCCTAGTTAACAGCACTTTTGCGTATGCCCACCGCTAACCGGGGGCTGCGCCCCCCAGCATCCTTCGGACGCACCGTGCCCCCCCTGCACACGGAGCGAAGTTTTTAGCGGCCTCTTTTAAAATTATAAATCACAACTTTTATTAAATTTCCTTTTGAGTATTTATATATAAAAAAAAACAACTTAATTTCCTTTTTAAAAAAATATATATATAAAAAAAACGACACCAGGGTTCGAACCCGGTTCCTTCGGATGAACTTCCCGATGCATTAGCCACAAGACCAAACTGGAGCTGCCGGATTGAGCGCTTCTCGGTGTTACTTATAGTTCAAGACGGTAGACGGATAGACTGGTCCAATACAATTAAGCTGGCTGAACTTGACGCCAGTTTTCGATTAATCTTGCCTGGTGAATTGAAATTTACTTGCGTCTTATTGGTTGGCCTATGCCTGGGTGTGTGGAAGCAAAGAATGGATGAAGATCTATCTAAGAAAAGAGGAGGAAGATTGGAATATTTTAAATGTGGTATTGTACGGAACGTGATGTTCAGTTTTTTTTTTTATCAATTTCAACCTCCAGGTATCATGGCTAGATCTGTCTCTCTTATCGAGATCCATGAAGCTACGCGAGAGTGGGCTATTCTTACCGGAAGTGTTTCCACATGAGTTGTATTCATAACAGAAGCCAGGCCAAATAGTTCTGAAATATATTGCAGAATCAACAAGGAACAAAGAGATCGATAAAGTTGTTGTAAGTTAGGAACAATTTATTTTCCATTCTTTCGTACGAATTAAATTATAGTGTTATCTTCAACATGTCACTCAAAGCACAATGAAACACGTACTAATATAAAGAAGCATTCTTGTCTAAGTATTACCTTTCGTCTTTGATTTGAACACGAACAGCAATTCCAACTCCTACTTACTAATGTCTATGCAGAACATGAAAAGAACGTCTAATTGTAACGAAATATTTACTTTAATAAACGATAAGCAGTCCATATTCTGTCTGATAAGGAAAAGTCAAAATAAAATGATACAACTATCTTAATTTTATCTTTTATTTATTTTCCTTCTGTTAAAGAACACGTAGTAGAGCCCCGGACACACTCACTTACTGATAGCCTGAAAACGAATAACTAATACAGTGACACAGTTCACATTTCAGCTGGCATATTTATATAGCAAATATGGCCATTGATAAACAATATCTTAATACATTTCGCTGCACTGGTACAGTAACCTTCATTTCATAGTTACACAGGGTATAACAGAGCTCGACCGATAACATTTTGCAGGTAAATCACGACACCAAGACAAGCAAAAAAGTTATCTTGTTTATTTGTCGAATTCCGATTCAGTTTTAAGATACATGGTTTCAGACTTGGTGCCTAGAGTCGACTTCTTAGCCCTGCAACCTGCAATGACAAATAAAGTTAATATTTTTCATAAATCATAAAAATGAATATTTTTTATCCTTTAAAATAAAATTACTTTTTAATATAAGTAGCTAAAAGATAACGTTATTTTATTTATTGACAATGTTGCCAATTGCTATGAAGTTTTATTTTAAAGAATAGCACAGTTCAATGTTTATTTTCTACCTTCTAGTGATGATAAATATCACATTTAAAACACACTAGGCAGTGTTACAAACTATTAATAATATACCCCTGTACGAGTGGAAATGTTTCAAAATAATAATTTTCTATGTTCAGTCGAGAATATCAATGCAGTTTGTGTGCTTCACATACGGTGATTAACTTCTTCATATTTCATTTAGTTGAGACAGTTAACTGAGAGACGTCGCATGTTCTATCTACACTGTTGCCAATCATTTATTTTCTCATTATGCCCGTCGTACACGATTCAATAAACGTAGAATCAAATACCTGTACTTGAACAAGCAGTTGGATGAGTGCGCACACCATAGAGTTAGGAATATAAATAGAGGGAACCTTAGGCTGTTTTGTAGGAGAGGGTTATGAAGCCAAGAGACGGAAGGGACGAGGCATTTCGACCATATTAAGTGGCCCCATATTTAGAGACCATCTTCTCCGAGTATTGCCTCTCTGAGGTGTACTCATCCTGCTATCGAAAAAGGCAATCCTCACAGTACTCGGTATAGAAGGACTCTAATGAGACCACACAAGATAACTGCCGATGAACCGTAATTTGGCTTCATGTGACATCATGTGTTTTCTCTCTATTTTCTTCCTAACTCTATGACGTACACGATCCAACTGAAATAATCAAAGGGTTGTTATCCAAGTAGTGTTGAAAGTGTTTGACTGAAGCTCGTACACGATTCGATAAATTAGGCGGAAATGTAGAAACGCTAATTTATTAAAACAAAGTTTTGAATCATGGAAGTGTGAACTAAATAAAAATGAAGGAGCGAAGGGTAAATGAGACAATTTGATCCTTCTGCGTTGAAGGCGGGAACATGTAGTGAATGTTAGACATGATGTCTATCACATGTAATAAAAAAATAATCACCTGGCTAACGGCTGCAGTTCCGTAGTTGGTGGTGCCTCGAACATAGACTTTTTATTGCTTCATTTAAAACTCTTTCAATTCTTATATTGTTTTACTTCTTTCCGGTTGCAGCCACTTCTATAAACATCTAGCGACAACCAGCAATCCAAAAGGTGCTAAGAAAATCTATATTTTATTATTATTTCGTTAAATACGCACTCCATCTATGCTGAGGAATACTAATTGTAACACTTCGTGTTTTGAATGAAACATTTTTCCACAAAACAAGGACAGAATCTCGAGCGAGTGATTGCGGGCGAAGAATGGTTTGTTAAAGTCAGGTTCGGATATATATATATATATATATATATATATATATATATATATATATATATATTCTCCCAACCCGTCTGGTCAGCGTGGGAACAGTAGACCAACTCCTCCCTTCGGGGAGAGGCCTCATCCACTAGTGGATTGAATATGGCTGTGATTTATTTATATATATTATACGCGATGAACATCATTCTCACGCAACCTTCGCCCTAAGCCGCAAGAATGTAGTTTCCACTTCACACCAATAGTTATTCACTACTTTCAACGCTAATCTTATGTTTCCAAGTCTCACAAACATCTCATTCCTCCTGAAAATTTTGCCAAGAAGCACACCACCACCACCTTCGGAATTGCAACCACTTTAACTAACCAGTATATCCGCGGTTTTTGTAGAAAAATATGTTATTCATAACACTAAGTTTAACCGGAATTTTGCTGATGCGAAATGACCTCCGCCCCCTTTATTTCGGATAACAGAGGTTCTATTGTATGTATTGAATTTTATTTATGGCTTTTAGGCATCTAAGGCTCAGGCCAGGATAGGGAAGGGGAAATGATTCGGGAAGTGGTCGGCCAGGGCCTATGTTGAAGGTGCCATCCCGGCATTTGCATGATGTGACTGAGGAAAAGCCCTGGAAAACCCTTAATCAGGATGGTCGATCGCAGGGATCGAACCCACGATCTCCCGAATGTGTATATATATATATATGTGCTGTGTGTGCAACTGTCACAGATGTGGGAGGAATTGTGGAATGAATGATGAAGAGCTAAAAAATAAATTTATCCCCGGTTCGTGAAGGGCGCATAGGGGGTGTGGAGGTAGCGCTCCCCATATTCTCGACTACGACACGAACTGAGGTGGAGTGGTCTGCATGAGTTATTAATCATGGCCAAACGATGCTATGGAAAACTATACGGTTACCATCGTGTGTTGCATTGCTTGGTTATTTGAAAACTGATCCACAGAAGTTATGAGACTTACTGAACAGAGACGATCAAATTTGTTTCTGAGGAGATGCAGAAATCTCATCGGTTAGAGAGGTATTGTGCATTTCCACCGTACAAAAAACGAATGGGGATTTGCTCTTTTGATTATACAAATAACTAGTGTTAGAAATATACTTTGTTTCAAAACAATATTTTAAATTAACAATTTTGGTGTAACCCTTAGATGAACTCAAGACAGAGAGGCTCGCTAGTTTTTGGTAATCATTCCGCTACGGATGAAGTAACACCCAAAGCCAAGAGGAAAGGAAGCAGGCTCATATTAGTTTTGTGTTGCAGTGGTTCTGTGTTAAAGCGCTCACCTCTGGTGTGTGAAGTCGTCGGTTCGATTTCGGGTCGTGCCATGTGGTTTAGTAGTGGGCATAATACCGTGTGCGTGGGTATTATCAGGATCCTCCCGTTTCCTCCCACTTTCTTCATTCCACCAATTCTCCCATCAGCATCCATTCGACTTGTTGCCTTAAGGCATGTAAAAATTCGAATTCAGATTCGTTTTAAGAGCCTTAGTAATCAGGCTCCATTTTAATATACTGAAAAATAATGGACAAGTGACACTCAAAATTGTATTTTAGAAAATGAGCTAGGTAATACTTAAGAATATGTATTAAAATGTGAACTAATCCCTAATTTGAAGATGTTTGTTATAAATGAGAAATTTGAAATTCTGGACTATGACGACCTAAGTTACGACCTTCAGTTTTGTCAACTAAAAGAATTAGTTTCAAAATCTAAAACATCTAATTTCATCAGTAAGTATTAGGTGGGTTACGTTTCAAAATTTCAATATTGTTTTTGATTTCAGCAGCACAAGCCATAAGTACCTGGCAGGTGTAATTGATTAAAAAAAAACAACTGAACATCACGTTCCGTACAATACCACATTTAAAACATTCCAATCTTCCTCCTCTCTTTCTTAGCTAGATCTTCCTCCATTCTTTGCTTCCACACACCCAGGCATAGGCCAACCAATAAGACGCAAGTAAATCCCAACTCACCAGGCAAGATTAATCGAAAACCGGCGTCTAGTTGACCCAGATTAATTGTATTGGGCCAGTCAATCCGTCTACCGTATTTACATCCATTCTATCTGGTGATCGTGTAGCTGAACTAGCAATAAACTAACGCAAGTATAATAAATGTGAGTAATATTGTTCAACTGAAAATGTAAAATAAAATTTAAGCTTTAAAACGATACAGAAAGACTAGTTAAAAGTGAAAAAGTGATTAATAACAAACGCTCCAAAATGCAAAATGAATAGCATGCCTTTAGCTTGTGTCTTAGGTGAAATAAGTTTTTGCGGTAGTCACATCGTTTCGAAAACTTGTGGATAAAGATGACAAAATAATCAAATTCCAACAAGTATAAGGCCGTTTTTTCATGTACATGCTAGTCGCATGGTGTACTTGCGATTTTTATAAGCAACTAATAGAAATACTTAAACACGTTGTTTCGGACTTTCGATTGTCTAGCCAACCAAATTGCAAGTAAAGCTAGAGGCAAGTGCGTGCATGAAATGCTGGTCTAACGTATTGATTTATATAATTGAACTTTGAGGAACACAGTATTTTTACGGTTCTTGCTATATTTTGAAGAGGTTCTGTGATAGAAATCTAATGAATCAGATTTCATGACATGTTATGAACGAAATTTCTACAAGATGACTTCGTGAAAATAGGGTAAATGTGCCAGTTATTGGCACTTTTACACAACTGTCGTTTTAAAACTTAAAGTGCAGATCTATTCCGGCTTCATTTTTCTGCTCATGGCTAACTGCAAACTTTTAGATCTTTCCCGAAATTAATTTTACAGTATAACAATAAAAATACAGAACATGTAGGCTTTTATTATTTTTCTTCTAAACAGCAAAATACCTGTAGTTGGCCCTCTATAGCTACTGCCAAATATTTGTTCCAGTGAAACCACGTCCTACTAGTATCGTATTTTTGTCTTAAAGGTTAGAATAGCTATGTTAGAAATAAAATAAAAAATGCTATTTGCTTCTGTGCCAAATAAGTGGTCACTGTGGAAAAATGTCATACCCAAAATTGGCACCCCCTAGTAGCACTAAGGGCTGTTTGTCATGAATGAAAGCTTGCTTTGCGTGCGATTTGGGTTAATAGCCAATAGAAACACAGGTTTTATTGCGTGTTTTATTGTAAGGTAAGTGTAATACGTGTTTCAATTGGCTATTCATCCAAACCGCACGAAAAGCCAGCAACGCAAGCTTACAAGGAAAGGAGCCCTAACTGGTTTGAATAATTTACATAATGAGGATTCATAAGGAACCCCTAAATATCTTTCTATTTGTTAAAGGAGAACAACTCTACAATAAATACATTATAGCCATCTGGAGGAAAACGGAAATACAGTCCTTAACTTATCTCCTTGGATTTGAAAGTTTAAATTTGTAATCTTCATGAAATTTGAAGTATTCCTGAAATTAGCGCCTTAACCACGACCCATAATACAGATGATGTATTTTGTGTGCAGAAGTCATTAAAGGAGCAATAAGCAACTTGTCGGGAACCTTATTAGTTTTGCCAAATTATTTCCCATCTTAATTTCCTTTTTTTTTTTTTTTTTTTAATCTTGGAAGTGCCAGTAACCTGGCACTGCCGATTTTAAGGACGTTTACCCTTTCATATGTTTAACTCAGTACCGTATGTCCATAACGCAAGAATTACAACATAGATTAAAAACAGGCCTCACAGCGATAACAAACGTAAAACACGGAATTGGAATTGAAAGTTTTGTCATTTTGAACCAAAGGAAAATTGAGGAACAAGTAGGAACAATGGACATGATCCACTTGCTATAATTTTCACATGTTTTACTTAGGGCTCTTTTTCAAGCCCGCTTGCGTTGCTTGCTTTGAGTGCGATTTGGCTGAGTAGCCAATTGAAGCATATGGTGTTTCGTGGTGTAGTTTTATTACGTGTTGTAACACGTGTTTCAATTGGCTATTCACCCAAAGCGCAAGCGGGCTTGAAAATGAGCCCTTAGGCCCCTTTGACAAGGAAGCATTTATGTTACGATAAACCGTGGTGCTAACACAAATATTACCGTGTCAAACGAAGCGAGCCTTAACTTCTTAAACATCAAATAAGAGAATTTGAACAAAAATGTATAAAATAGCGCAAATAATTATATTTTCAATGTAATCTTTTGCATTTTGCAAACCTGCAATGTAATTATATTTCCTTATCAAATGTTAACCACGCCTCCTGACAGACTATTTCCTATATGTCTTTAACCTTCCAGAGTGATTTTAAGGTCAAATAGACATTATCAACATTTTCAAAAGGGGCCAGTAAACTGTAGAAACGAGTTTTCAGTAATTGACGTAGATAACATACACTCTCAACAAAAATAGCTTCAAATAATCTCAAATGAAAGAAACAAATAAGTGCCAAGAGAGTATTAAAAAAAGAAAAGAAAAAAAAGAAAAGGGTCGTGACGCTGTGCCAAATAAATAATATTTCACTATCTATACAATTCTTGAACGTTATAAATCTCTTTCTACTTAACAAGATTAATTAAAACTTTTTGCTTTAGTCAAGAAAGAAGCTGAATTGGTGCATAATATTTGTTGTGTTTCATTTCTGTTTTCAATTATGTAATCAGGTTACTTCGGCATTTCAGTTTGGTAGATTTTTCCTCAATCGCGTGATCTGGTTTATTCCTAGCATTTTTCGGAACTTACGACTCATTTTCGTGAATAGCCAATTGAAACAAGTGTTGTCTCGTGGTGTAGTTTTATTACGTTCACCCAAATCACAAGCAACGCAAGTGTGTTTGAAAATCAGCCCTTAATGTATTGCAGATGTGTTAAAAGACATAAAAACCTGTACAAGATACACCAAACCAAGAAACTAATCCTAATCAACGCTTAACAGTTCAGAAATGTTTCCCAAAAGGGCATCTTCAGTTCAGTACAGCGGGAGAAAAGAAATAATAGAACTTTCCAGTCAGTTTCAAAATAAACCACGGGATAACAACAATATGTTTTTAACCTAATTTAACAAAACCTTACTTCTAACCTAACCGTGAAAAGTTGTGAACGTACGCAAAGCGTCCATGTTCCTGTCGGCACAATCATAACCAACACTTATGAATGCATCAGGGATGATAGTATCTTAAGTAGCAAGTATACGTTCCCTTATATACTCAATTTCACAGATTTTCAACGCATGCACCATTGCCTTAAAATGTACCCAAATAAAAGAATCTAGAAATGTTAGATTTGGAGATCGAGGAGGACCAACAGGTTCCAGTAGAGTCTATACCAATGACCAATCCATCTACTGGAAAATAAACATCAAGAAACTGTGCAACAATGTTCTCGTGGTGTGATACTTTCCAAGTAGCACATCAGTATCGGTCAATATCAGTAATGACAATTTGCGATTTCTGGATAACAACATACTATATCGAATGCCGATCGGTAACGATATTGATTGCTGAGAATAATTTACTGTTTTAATAAACGGAATTACGTATATTTTTACAGTAAGTTTTAGAAAAAAAAAGCTATATCTTTTTGTATACTCTCTTTATTCCAATTACGCGCCTGATTTTATCGTCTTCATTTGCAGTTAAAAATTTTCTCACTTGTGTGCAACCAGATTCGAACCAGCAATCTTGTGATGTGTTCTCTGTTGTCTTATCCAGTCTGCCAGTTAACTGTGAATCGAACCTAGATTTACAGACTGAAAGCCCAACATGTTAACCACTATACTACATCGGACTTTTCACGGATCCATCCATAAGAATAATACTTCAATTGCTCATTTCATTAAGCTCAGACATGGAATGTGGTGACGTTGACAGGCGTTTCATTACAGAATGACTGTAAGCAGTGGACATGTAGAAGTTTTTGTACACGTTATTTTTGTATAGTTCGTTTCATTTCTCCATTACTTCTGGATGTAGTACACCAATGTAGATCGTGGTTTAGTCAGAACGGCCAATCATGATCAGTATCTGCGTTATTGTCTCTGTGTCGGCCCGTTATCCTTGTGCTGCTAGGGTTAGCATCAGAGCTGAAACTGGGCCACTTTTGGTAACCCGGTCTGACCCGAAGATGTATGACCCAGTCTAGAAAATATAATTAACTGGGAATTTCGGGGTCGTATTTTTCGTGCTCTTGGGATGACATCTCCGGTCTTGGTTATCCGTGAAAGAAATATTGTTTAAACGCAAGGAAAAAAATAAAAATAAATAGAAACTCTGCTTTGTCCCCCGGGTTGCCGGGTCTGAATCGGTGACCCGGTCCAAAACTAGACCTGTGACCCGTTTCAGCCCTGGTTAGGACTTCACTCCATTTCATCGTAGTGGAAGACCTTCAACTGCCAAACTTGCATCAAAATCTGAAGCGAAAAAAAAAAAAAACGATCAAAACTCACTTTTGGAATGAACTAATTAAGTTTATGCTTATCTTCTTACATCCAAAACTAAAAAAATTGGCTGGAAAGTTGTGAGAAAAATTTACATTCAGAGTGCGTGAATTCATTAGTTTCTATGTATTTTGCAAAGAAAAAGGAATATTCAACGGTTATAGAACTAGCCATCGAGCTCTACGTAGCGATACTGGACTGACTACTTAGTGTCGAAAGATAGATGCCAGAGCAAATATTTAAACTCGATTGTCCACTTCAAGTCTAAACCAATATGGACCAAATTTTCAGTTCTAACCGTTTTATACGCTTCTTGTCGCTATGTGGTCCATTTTATGATTTAAGTCTTAATTCCTTAGTTAGAATCATGTAATAGTATACCATACTCCACATATAATAGAAAATACTGCAAATAAATAATATTTACCTTTTTTTTTTTTGCAAGAATTTGGACATAAATCAGTAAACGGGCCACACAGCGATATCAAGTGTAAAAAACTGAATCGAACCGAAAATTTGGTCCATATTGGTTTAGACCGGAAGTGGACAAACGAAATTAAGTGTCCTCTCCGCTCTCTGGCTTCATGTATTCATGAAATTTTCAGCGGTCCAGTATCGCTTTTACATAGAGGTCATTGGAACTAGCTATAGGTTGGGTTGGCTTTTCATAGAGGTCATTGGAACTAGCTATAGATTGGGTTGGGACAGACGTGACGTTAATGATTTAACCAAGGATTTTCGAATTACATGACTGGCCAAAATTAAAAATCCTGAATCCGAACGTACCAACGCTAATATGCCATCTTCGTGTGCACAGCCGGAATTTAGATTGGTCTTTTCACAAAATTTAAAGATTAATTTGCTAATTTCCAGAGTAAATTAAGTAACTGATTGAGAGTAAAATCTCGGCTTTACAAGCTGATCATTTTCACTTTAAGGGCTGCTTTTGTTGAAAGCGTGCCTTGTTTTTTTTTCTTTGCTTGCGATTTGGGTGAGTAGCCAATTTAAACAAGTGTTACACGTAGAACACCCGTTTCGATTGGTTGATCAGCCAAATCGTAAGCAAAGCAAGCAAACGCATGCTTGCAAGAAAAGCAGTCTTATGTCTTTACTACTCTTTTAAATTCTTTTTGTGACTACCAAGATGTCAGACTGGCGTTGGTACGTTAGGATTCAGGTTTCTCAATTTTGGCCTGTCAACTAATTTTAACATCCTTGGTTAAGTCAATGACGTCATGTCTGATGCAACCTATAGTTAATTCTATAAACATTGCATTAAATTGATAATTAATTTTAGGATAGCAGAAACATCCTCAGGTCAAATAAATAAATAAAAATCACTGATGACAGGCATTTACTAGAGAGTTACGGTACCTTGTTAGTCTATTTCCCTATTGCTGTCTTCCTCTCAGTTCTAATTTAGGAAATTTCCTATTTAATTTTCCTGGTAATATTTTTTACTATAGTAATTTATTCTTCATTTATAGTCTATATATTACTTTATTTTACTTTCTTGCTTTAACGATAATAAAATGTTGCGCCAAGGTTCTAATCAATTTTTACAACTATCATTTAGTGATTAAGTGTATTGATAAACGTATACGTAACCAACCTTGAACTAATACGTAAACAGTTGTAATCAATTCATCTTCCTCACACCTCTCTCTTGTATAAATGAATTTGTCAATGATAACAATCTCTTAAAATACTCGTGTAGTACTTTAGCGACCTTTTAATCATTAACAAGCGATGTTACATAAAGCAGTCAAGGCTCTCATACTACTTTTATTGTATGCTAAGTCATAAAAAGAAAGACAACAACGATTACATTGACATCTATAATATAAATGAAGAAATTATTGAAGGAAAAACCCGCCATTTTTCTTATTTTATATAGGAAATACTTTATTTTACTTTTATCAAAGGAAGATATTAATCAGTCTTATCAGAAAGTTGGAACTTCAATTTAATTGAATGTTGAACTGCGCAAAAGAGGAAGCAAGTACTGTAGATGACAGACAGATATATTGATTCGAATTTTATGTAAGGCTTTTAGGCAGCTTTGGCTGATGCTAGATAGATAGAAACATACATATATATATACACATAGGTTGATCCATTGATTGATACAGTGATTCCGACAGGCTCTTCATGTGGTGGTGTCACATCCCCAAATCCTCGAGAGCATCCCCAATCGACAAACCGCCGCTGCAGTTGCCGCTGTAGTTTTGTGGCTACTGTATCGAACAACTAATCCGGTGACCCGGGTTCGATACCCAGCGCGGTGATTCTTTTTTTTTTATAAAACACTTGTTTTTCTTTTAGACATATACGCATTTTCAAATTTGATAAAGTTCACTAACCATTGGTTAGGTTAGGTTAGAAAAGTCAGGTTAGATGTTTTCTTTTTTTATTTATACGGGATCCACCCTGGTTCACGGCAACGGTACTAGGTGGCTCTGACTCTGACTCTGACGTCAAATTCTGAGGTGAATACTTTCTACATTGAACGATACGTGTGTTTTCTGAGCGTTGCAACACAAAACAAAATGGTTACATAGGCCCCCTATTGAAGTGAACGACGTTGTTGAATAAATATAACGAGATTATTTTGAAAAATGGTTTAGTGCTGCTTCTGCGACTAGGGAAATTTATGGTGTTGAAGGTGAGGGAACAGAGGACATACTACGTACAGACGTAAAGTGATCGCAGCCCTTTTTCGATCATGGCACCATGTATGCTACTTCCATAATTCTCTACAATGGGGATTGACTCCTCTGTCTTCTTACTACACTTTCTTATTCATGTACATGTAGACTCAGGAAAGTTGCCGATTGGTACACTAATATATGTTAGGTAAGCCAAATAACCCCACCTTAACAGCATATCTGTTGTAGCTAGTAAACCATGGTTGTTAGAATTCCAAAACTGCTTGTGTGCAAACGTGCTTAAGTTCCCCTACATACCAGCGGAGTTATATAAAGATTGGTGTACAATGAGGGCAGGAAAAAAATACGAAAAACATCGTTACATAGTGGCGTTATTAGGTTTCTTATAACACCACCCTCTTAGTTGAATGGAAACTTGTCCACATCTTAGCATTGCCCTTGTAACCTAATGTTTACCTTGTAAACTAAAGCGACGACTACAAGACCAATGCTCAAGCACTTTGGTGACTACAAATAGGCCTATATATGCCAAACATTAAGTGTGAAATTCATGCAGTTAGTGGGAAAAAAATCTTACAAAATTACTCTCACTATGAGGGAAATTCAGAAACGCTTTCTTATTGAATCTAGAAAATACATACATACATATATATATATATATATATATATATATATATGTAAATTACAAAGGTATATATTGTGCTATTATTAAGATATTCGCTGTGGCATTATTGGGGTACACCACAGACGATCATATTACCACTTTATTTTATTACATATTTCAAAACTTTCGGTAGTTTATTGTGCTTGTGGAACAACAAGATATGACTCACAATCGATGTGAAATTCAGGAAAATATACCAACCTAATGTAACACTTATGATCTTCTTTGTCGAGACCACAGCACCAAGTGTGCGTCATGGCAGCTCTCCAATGATCACTACCGCAGTTATTTTCTGTCAGTCCTGCTAGAGGGCATCTGTCGACATATTCGTACTTCTGAATTCCTGCCACCTGTTCTCCTTTCCAAAATACCCCGGGCTGGCGTTAAAGGGCTCAGTGGCGCTATATGGCTGGCTGCATTACCCTATACAATGTAATATAAAGATAAAGTGAAATAGGCCGGTGACATACATGAACAAATTGATGAAAGATGGATTATCAGCATTTTATATTGAATTCCAAGTGAAAAGAAATGACCTACAAGATGGCAAAATAAAAGAAGAAATAGATGAAAACAAATGTTCATGAAGATAAGGATAGAGTTGGTTGAAAACTGTGGGGAAAAGTGAGAGAGGTCTTCATCCAACAGTTGATTGAAAATCATTGATGATGATCAGGACATAATTATATTGTACTTGTGTTGTGGTCTTTCCTACCGCTGTTTCCGTCTTTTTTGTCACGTAACTTGAGAACGTGCATTTTGAATGAACTGTTTGGATAAGGTACGTTTTGACTAGAAACGCTTATGCAATTTGGTACCTTCTTCCGTAAAACCTAAATTTTGGGTAAGGATGTACAAACATTGGAGGTGTTTTGGTGACAATCACGTTCTGCATTGAGTAGAGCGTGGTTGTAAAATGCACTCTTCATGAATATGACCGGCCTGAGCCAAAGTTGCCTAAAGGCTTTAAAAATTAAATTCAAATTCATGAATATGGCTTCGAAATTGTACAATACGCACCTTACTCCCTAGATTTAGCTCCCTCAAATAAACTATATCTCCCCAAAACTGAGAAAGTACTTGTGTGATGCCCAGTATGATAATTATGCTCAGGATGATGACGTCATGATTGCTGTTGATGACTTGTTTGGCATCTTATATTCAAGCTTTAATCTGGAAGGGATCAGGGCACTGCAACATCACTGGAAAAAGTGTGTTGTTATCAAAGGGTCCTATGTTGAAAAGTAATATGTAACGATATTTCTAAGTTAGGCCGAGAACATTTCAAACGCTCCTCGTATACGTAGTTTACTATATGACGTAGAGTGAACATGCATATTTTCTGTGTATTCTAGTCAATTCTTCTTACTTCTATTTGACTCTAGATATTCTATGACACATATTGCATGTAATTACTGATTAAGATTACCTACATTTTAATGTACAGCTTCTATTTTATTGTTGAGATTGTTGAAGTCTCTTTTTAACATGTATATATCTATGGTCGTTTTATCACGGAAAGGTACGGAACCTGGCATTATCTGACAATTATTTTATTTTATTTTTACAACATATTTTATGTACTTGGTACATTGACCACATTAGTATTATAGTTAATACCGGTACCAATTTATATCAATGTACTTGAATTTTGTAGTTGCGAAAGGGGTAAGGCAAGGATATTCAATTCCTCCAAAACCGTTTTCTGCGGTAATGGAGGGAGTGTTCCAAAATTTAATCTGGGATGAAGTTAGAATAAAAATCAATGGCGAATAACTTAATCATCTACGATTGGCTGATGATATAGTCCTGTTTGCTTCAAGTGCAGAAGAACTACAAACCAGGATGGAAGAGTTGTGTAATGAGAGTTCGAAAGTAGGACTTAAGATGAATTTGAGTAAAACAAAAGTAATGTACAATCGATAAGCGAATGACAAGTTTACTGATGAAATAAATAGGAGATGCAAAATGACGTGGAGCTAGTTTGGAAGATTACATTGTATTTTCAAAAGAAAACTGAAAGTCTCAAGCGTAAAGTTTATCATTAATGTATCTTACCTGCTATGGTGTACGGCGGTGAAACTTGGACATTGAATGTGCAAATTACCCAAAGACTAAGAGTTACACAAAGAGTAATGAAGAGATGTATGCTAGATATAACTAGGAGAGACAGGAAGACAAATGAATGTATTCGCGCACAAATAAAGGGAGAAGATACAATCAAGACTTCGAAGATGAAGTGGAGATGGGCCTGTCACATAGGTAAATGACATTGGATTCCCAGAGACGACCGAGACAACGCCCAAATGCAAGATGAGTAGATGGAATCCAGCGTTTTTCGGGAGCTATGGATGAGAATAACTGCAGACCGAGATATGTGGAAAGGAAAGGGGGAAGCCTTCATCCAGCAGTGAATAGAAAACTATTGAATATGATGATGACTTGAATTTTATGACAAAGTGCTGTATTTTTACCTCAAGCTGTTTGGACATTATAATAAATATTTATTATTATTATTATTGGCATGTTTTCCATTAATTAAGGTAACTGATACCCATTTGAGGTTTCTTAAACAACTGTTTAGTGTGTACATAGTTTTCTTTTTTGAATTTGGTATTGTTTTGTTAATAATAACAAAAAAAAAAAACAGGTGAAAACATGTCACGTGTTATTTACTACAGTCAGTCACGCGACGAACGAATACTGAAATTATGTTGTCATCAGATAAATTATATGCATAAGATTTACGAAAAACGGTAAGCTAAGACTAGAAAAAATGCTTACACAGTCTGGCCCATAGGTTTCCGGACTAGGGTCATTGGAAGAAAAGGCTAGTAGGTCCTATATTTTTTTAGTTTGTTTATTCAAAATAGGCTCCATTTGAAGCAATGCAGTGCTGAGCACGCATTTCCAACTTTTTCATGACCTTGGAAAACTCTTCTGTGGGAATGTACACTTGTTGTTTTCTCAAGTCTTCGGTTAAAATTCGTAAAACCACAGTTTTCGGTATATTGAGTGTATCTGCTATTGACTGAGACGTCACTTTTCGATCTTCTTTGACGATTTTGGCTAGGCTGGCGATGTCATCGGTTCGGGTTGTTGTCGGACGACCACTGCGCTCGTCCTCCTTCACTGAGTCCCTACCATCTCGAAACCGTTTGTGCCACTCGAAAACGGTTGTTCGGCTTAATGACCATAAGCTTTCTGAATCATTTTCAGAGTGTCTGTTACAGACATATCGACTTTATAGCAGAATTCATCCTTCTCATCCATTTCACACTTTAACACAGACTAACAACAGCGGTGTGAATCACACGTCTTGTCTTCTAAACTACTGCAACTACACTAACGCCAATTTGCACTATTGTTAAGCAGGCCTAGTACAACGTAATCCAATCGATGTTTCACAAATAGCGTTGGCAGGAAAGCGGTAAAAATAATCAGTCCGGGAACTTATGGACACGACTGTGTAAACTTTTAGCGCACATGAGTTTAGATCACATTTTCATATTATCGACCGCTGTTCTCTACTGCATGTCGAATCAACGTACGATTTCTAAATATTACTTAGACCTATCGTCTCGTCTTTTACATTAGATTAAGTCTATTATTTTTAGAGCTAGGCCTAATTTAAATCTATCTAATTACTTTGTCGATCAATCAATAGTAATTTAAAAACGAAAACACGAAAAAGAGAAGCTGGACAACGTGGACGACAGATGGAAAATAAAAAATCAAACAAGAAAACGGCATCCTGGATATAGAAAAAAAGTTCTAAAGTGCATTCTCAAGTTAAAGGTAATAAATCAGTTGGCACAATTACCCTATATCATGAATGTAAATCGAGCGGTCTGCGGCGGTAGGCTATCGACTCAACGGTCCCGGGTTCGAGTCCCGGCAGGAGCATGGGTGTGGATTTTAACACTTAACAGCTAAAAGCAAATCGTGACGGGCCGAAGTCCAAAGTTACTAAACTGGCCCATATAAAAAATAAGTTTTTTTTTTTATCATGAATGTAAACATGTAACGGATTGACTGATTCAATATAATTAACCCTAGATTACTCAACTGGTCTGTGCCAAACGTTATTACTAAAGCGTAGTCTGACAGACTACTTTAGAAAAAAATTTAAAACATTTTTATAAATAATAACTTATTTTAATTAATTTAACAAATGTTATAAACTTTAAAAACATATTTAAAGAGTTTTCAATTGCATATCTAGTTTACTTAACACAGCAGGTACTGGCTTGATGTTCCCAACACATGGCTTCAGTATTAGTCGCGTAGTCTGTCAGACGACGTCTTCGTCCTCTATACTGCGTAAGCAAAGTTGGAAGTAACGCTAACACTAAACTGTAGTTTACTAGACGACGCGAATTAAAATGACACAGAAAGAAAGCGAGTAGGAAGACAACGACCCTTCACCTTCATTGCCTATTCACGCACTGAAGGTACACGGAGTATGAGATGCGTGGACCTAGTGGAATGGGGTGGGGGAGATTTCAGCAATTGTCGCATAGTCTGTTAGACTATGGTTTAGTAATCTAGAGTTAAGCTGGGTAAACTTGACACCAGTTTTCGATTAATCTTGCCTGGATGATTAGGATAAATTTACGTGTCTTATTGGTTTGTCTATGCCAATGAGGTCTATCTAAAAGTGGTACTGGACTGACTGCTGCCATTGACAATTTCATGAATATGAAGCCAAGGAGCGGAAAGGACACTTAATCACGTTTGTCCACTTCCAGTCTAAATCAATATGGACCTAATTTTCGGTTCTAACTCAACATTTTACGCTTGATATGGATCTACAGCCCGTTTTTTTTACACGCTTTTTATTAACTTACTCTGTAATCATGTTTCATCTCTGGTACAAATCTTGCAACTTTAATTCATTTCCCGATGTCGTACAATGATTAAATTTTGCACATCGACGTAAGTTGGGTGACAATACAACGTTCCATTGTTACTTTCATATACAGTGAAACTTCTCCTAACGGACACCTGTAAATAACGGTCACTTTTCAATTCCCCAGCATGAACATCATTCGGTACAATGCAAAAGTTACTTCTGAATAGCGGACATTCTCAATAACGGACGCGGACACTGAAAGCTATTCCCCAGCGCCTATGAAGAACTTCTAAATAACGGACAGCCAAGAATAAAACTCTCCTATTTTCTGGAATTTCAAACAATAACGGGCAGGATTTATAACATTATCGCGCATTGTTGAGTAAAGTATTGTATTTCTTTTGTATTTCGTTTAGTTTTTTTTTTTTTTAAAAAAGTGCATATTGTTTAGTACTTTTCGTGTTTGTACTTCTGTTAGGTAGAACGTACATAAAAACAATGTGTATTTCAATTTCCTTTTACTGTGCTTAGAAAATTGCATTAGTGTACATTACGTATGAAAATATAGTAAACAGCAAGATAATGTTGCCCAAATTTGTGTGTACATTGCATTAATTTTTCTTGTTTTGCATCCGAAGCTTCTTCCGAATAGCGGACACTTCCGAATAACGGACAGTTTTACGTACCCCGTTACTGTCCCCTATATAGAAGTTTCACTGTATTTCTATATATGTATATATTTTAAAAACATAGACTATGTTAATATTTTATTACAGACTTCTTTATCCTGAAATAAATACTAGCCTGCACCGTGGTTGGGTTTGGCTGGTTGCAGAACACTTTTGGATTTGGGCCACAAAATATTAGCTGGGAAACAAGTATGAACACCGAAATAACCCGAAAAGAATAATAAATAAATTAAAAAAGGATTAAAAAAAAAAAAAAAAGGATTAAAAAAACGCTTTCTCAAGCAAAGAAAAATGGACTAAAAAGTAAAAGATAATAAATTTATGAATCGAAAAATAAAAGCGTGGATGTTCTTACACAGTAAAAAATGGCTGTGTTAATTCAACACAATGCGGTGTCCCAGCGTGACTACCACTTTTGTGTGTTAAATCAACACAACACACTGTGTTGATTTCGGTACTGGGAGGAAAAAACTATACGACTGCAGCTAGATTTGAGCATGGGTTGCTCAGTTAGAAGTCGAGCGTTTTACCGACTTCGCTAAATCGTCAGACAGAAAGAGCACTAGATTGAAACAACATACAGAATCAAAAATGTTGCTGAACCCCAAACACACACTAAGTTACTCTCACGACTTGGGCCATGATTTAATCACTTTTCCATTGGTCAGTTAGGGATCACAGGCCCCATTTATTGAGAATATGTTAAATTTCTATGAAAGCAAGCGCAGCATTTGACATGCTGTTAGGATAAGCAGTAATCCTGCTCAAATGTTTGACTGTCGCCATCTTGCTTGCTTTCATAGAAATAGAATATATTCAATGAATGGGAATTCTGGTTCCCAATTGACAAATACGAAGTGATTAAACCATGGGATAAGTCGTCCAAGTAACTTAGTTTGTTTTGGGGGTTCAGCAACATATATTTGACCCCCTTCACTGCTTAAATCTATAGTGTAGTCCTTTAACTCAAATGTTGTCAGTAAATATCGTTTGCATCTAATGCCTATTCTGTCTGACGATTTAGCGAAGTCGGTAAGACGCTCGACTTTTAACTGAGCAACCTGTGTTCAAATCTAGCTGCAGCAGTATATTGTTTTTCACAGTACCGAAATCAACACCGTGTGTTGTGTTAATTTTACACACAAAAGTGGTAGTCACGCTGGGACACCGAATTGTGTTGAATTAACACAGCTATTTTGTGCAGTGTATATATTATGATTTTATAATAAGGTAAGCAAGAGCACCCACGCTTTTATTTTCCGATTCATAAATTTATTATTTTTTACTTTTTAGTTCATTTTTCTTTGCTTAAAAAAGCGTTTTTCTAAAATCCTTTTTAATTCTTTTTTTAAATTTATGTCTTAATTCTTGCAAAAAACGTAAATATTATTTGTACTATTTTCTTTTATATGCAGAGTTAGGTATCATCATCATCATCATATTCAGCCGTTTTCTATCCACTGCTGGATGAAGGCCTCCCCCTTTTCTTTCCACATATCTCGGTCTGCTGATATCCTCATCCATGTAGCTCCTGAAAAACGCTTGATTTCATCTACCCATCTTGCATTTGGACGTCGTCTCGGTCGTTTCTTTTCTCTAGGAATCCACTGTAGTACATTTGTAGTCCACCTTCCATCTGTTCGTCTAGCTATGTGACCGGCCCATCTCCACTTCATCTTCTTCGCAGTCTTGATTACATCCTCTACCTTTGTTTGTGCGCGAATCCATTCATTTCTCTTCCTGTCCCTCCTGGTTATTCCTAGCATGCACCTCTCCATTGCTCTTTGTGTGACT